>CAKKXW010000005.1:50231329-50250433 GCA_920937365.1 Sphaerophoria rueppellii
GGTTGGGGTGTGGAATTGCCGCCCTTGGGACAGCCGAGCGTCACAGCTGTTCCACTGACGGGTGGTTCCTTCAAGTAAAGGTTGCGGCTAGTAGAGGGAGAAAGACTCCCGCTACTAGTGGCAGGGTTGACAACCCGTTCACAACCCTGAGTTGACTCGACAGCCTTTTCAGGAGATGTGACCGCATTGGCAGCCCTGGCGCGATTAATTTGTTTTATTATCTTTCTATTTGTTTTTTTCATTTTGTTCCCACGAGTAAGGCGGAAAGACGGTCAGCCCCGGCAGAGCCGCTTGCCGGGGTAAGGCAGTCTGAAATTTGTTACTAGTTATTGAATTTTTTTGTATTTTATTCTAATCCATTGAATTATATTCTTTCATTTTCTACAATAGAAAATCAATGAGTTTCTAAAGTTTATTCTACAATTTTACGCCGATTTCGAACGGCAAAGTTGAGAAGCACTTTTTTCATGACAGATGATACTCTTGGAAGTTTTGTTAGTTCTTCGCAAGAGGCAGTGTCCGTAAAAGATGAAATAAAAACTTTGGGCCGGAGTAGGATTCGAACCCACGACGTTCTGCTTAGCAGCCAACGCACCTAACCACTAAGCTACGTCATTTATACTAATGAGGGTTTACTGATTTAAAGTCATAAACATTCTATTCCAATACTCATATTATGGACTGTTTTCCCTTGAAATCAAGAAAATATATCCGCTTATTCTCATTTTCAATTGTTCATAATAAATTGTAACAAATAATATATGTATTTTCTAGCTTTGACAGATAAGAACTATTGTTGCAGTTAATGCTGAAATGATTATAATTTTCATGCATAAATGATTAACTACTTTCAGATTTTGTTAACTCTTTTTAATTTTTTTCATTACAATTATATAACCGCTGAAACGATTTCGCTTTCGATTGTTCCTCGAATTAAATCAATCTCATGTCTGTGATTCGAGGCAAAACAATCTGAACTTACATGCGCACATCCAATATTAAAGTTACTTGTGTGCAATGAGCACATACCGAGACAACTCAAAAGAAAACCAAAATATCTTATCCAATAAATAAGGATGCAACCTATTCAATTTATAAATTTTAGTCTCACTAATAAAATAGAAAATCCGGTTCACTTGGGCGTATACTTTTCATTTTCAAACAAAATTAATTGAGACATAATAAATGAATAATATTGTAAATGATGTTGTACCAGGAAGTCAGTCAACTGCTAGTATGTATATAATCCACCAGATACTTTTTTATTTCTTCTACTAAAAAATATAAATAGAGTGGCTGTGGCGCGACAGCTCTTTAAGAGCCATGGCCTAACTGGCTTACTCTCATCAACAATTCTCTAGGTGCATGTGAAGAATTGAGGGAACCTACAATTTAACGCCGATTCCAAACGGCAAAGTTGAAAGCACTTTTTCATGACAGATGGAGGGTTGGGGTCGTTTTCCCGGAAATCAACTTCCCGTATAATGATTGCCCGGATAACGATTGCCCGGAAAACACTTTCCCGCACTACTTTTTCCAGTGTAACGATTGCCCGGAAAAATCCTACCTTTTTTCATAGGAAACTAATCCTTTTTTGTCACTCAAAGTTTTGAGAATTAAGGAGATCGAAATCTGATACCTTTTTCGATTTTTCTATTAAGGCCACACTCTTTTTGAAAAACAGAAATTTTATGATGCACCAAACACTGAGAATCATGGAGAACGAAGCATTCCAATTTTTCGTTCAAATATTTCTATATAAGCAGTTGCTTTTTTTGGGAAATCAGTCAGTTCCAGATTATTCATGCTAGAGAGAGGTCACGCAGCACTATGGGGTCTTGCATTGGCTAAACCGGCGAGAAGTCGTTTGGTTTATATATACCAAATCCAAAATTTAAAACGTATTGTTATGAAACTGCAAACTTATTTGTTTCGTGGTACCCTTGGTGCTATATGAGCACTTTCGTTCATAAGGTCCTCATTCATGGCCATGAAATCATCTCTCAAAGTGCTTTGCCAATTGGAGAATTAAGTGAAGGGGCATTAGAAGCCCGAAATAAGGACTTCAAATTGTACCGAGAGCATTTCCGCCGCAAGACCTGAAGAAAAGACAAATTAAGTGATATTATGAACAGAATGTTAATATCTTCAGATCCTTTTGTTACAAACCAAAGAGTAAGGAAAACTTCAAAGAAAATTCCGTTTGATTCTGAAGCTCTAGAAATATTCATACAACCAGATCTTAATATCCAACCCCATTCTGAAATTGCCAAATACCTTTCGGACTCTGATTAGTCATAATTACTTTAATAACAACACCCAGACAAGGTAAACAACTTTTTTTTTTGTTAAACACGCCATATTCAGATCCTTATGTCTTTTTTTTTTGTTTTTTAGATTTCAAAATCTATGTACCTGCTGAAAGTCCCACAACCTGTAAATCTAGCTTTAAGCTATTCAAGAATTTTTCAAATTGTGTTCGAAACAAGAAAAACTTTGAGGTCACAATTCTTTCTAATTTTCAATGAATTTCTTTTCTTTTACTAATTAAGCTTCAGCTGCAATGCTTAAGCGATTTAAAATAAATGTTGGGTTTTTTAAGTAACCTTTTTCCCAACAATAAAAGATCATTGCGTTTCATTTCGGTTTACAGGTTTTGTAATTCAATATCTATATTTTTTTATTTAATTAGAAAATTAAGAAAAAACTATCAATTTTATTTTTCTTGCATACTACCTGATTTTTGTTTATTATACCTTTTACGTAATTAAATAACGGTATTATCTCAAAAACATGGATTGGTATGGTTTTTCTCAAGTCAGATTCGAAATCAGCATGTCAAAAACCTATCGAAAACTATATTTTGGTGAGGTGAAACAAAATTTAATAATTATCGCCCCATTGTGCGCCGGTGCTTTTTTTTTTAATAAAATACAATTCGCGCGAATCTTAAACTATAACTTTGTATTTAATTTAATTGTTTATAAAAGATATTTTCTCTATTCCTCTGAAGGATAAAACGTTCTTTTAAGAACGAAGAATAATTCAAAAATAGATATGACCTTAAATTGTTAGTACTTACGTTTGAGACCAATGGCTCTGCGATACTCATTCATATGATTCTATGACCTTACGTCAGTTTTTTCGGCGTGCGTCATCAAATGGTTGTTTAAGCTGTACACAATGTTCTAGATATTTGTTAACAACAAAATCCCAAACATTTTTGCCAAACATCATGTATGTCTATTTTTAATTTGTTCATACCAAAATAAAAATTTTAACAAAAAAAACGAAAAAGAAATGTCGAAAAAGCAACATTCTTTTTTTCCGTCCAAAGAAGTGTTCCTCAAAACATAAAGAATTCTTAGAAAAAAATTGGTCTCAACCTGAAATCAAAAATAACAAAATTAAAAAACACACATTCCAATATGAAATGGTAATTTCGGAATAAATTTCCAAAATAGTGCTAAATCCCGGAATAAGATAGTACCATTTCTTTTTCCAAATAATAGTAAATCCCGCAAGCAAAAAATTTCCGGGCAATCGTTATCCGCGAATTTACTTTCCGGGCAGTCGTTATGCACCGGAAACGAGTAGAACTCGAACCCACGACCTTCTGCTTAGCAGCCAACGCACCTAACCACTAAGCTACGGATACGGACTCTACTATTATTTTATAATTAATGTTAGACATGATTGAAAACCTTTACGTTCAATATCTCAACGATAAATATTAGTTTTTTGAATTTTTCATCGTCTGTCAAAACTCGTTAAATAATTTTTCAAATGATCTATTTCTTGGTCATCTGATTGTTCTATTGGCTCGTGAAGGTTTTGTAATCGTTTTCAGTTTAGTTCAAAATCGTTATTTTTTGTTTTAAGAAAACCTTCCCCCGGTGGTCCAATTGGTCGAGGTACCCCTTTGTGTCCCCCTCTTCACGAGGGGGAAAAAGGACCACCTTTTTCTCCCCCAAGTCCTCTAGATTGGGATGGGCTTCTATGTGAATAATGACCAAACTTATCAACGCTCATTATTGTGTTTATTTATTTTGATTATTCAATAATATTGGATTCTCTATATTCTTCAATAAATTAAATAATTTCATTTTATTGATTACTGTGTCAGTGTGTCCATATTGTTGTGAAGCATTCAGGAGTCTAATTCGATCTACATGCTCATTGGGGTCATCCCAATATACATATTCTTTCTTGGAATGTGAAAGTTGCATTTAGACCACTTCCTATGTTCATATTGGTGAAAATGATTTTGTTTCATTATCTCTAGATTTATAAAAATGAATGTGTGTTTGTTTGTATGTCTCTTATAGACTCCGAAATGGCTCAACAGAATTTCTTGGTTCCAAATGGGTTTTCGAATGAAAAAATGGAATGGTCTTGATGAAAAAATCGGAAAACTCATTGGTTTTCAAAGGGAAACTGGAAAATTCGTGACGAGGAACTGGAAAGTAAGAAAATAATTGGAAAAATGGAAAATTTGAAATGCAAAAAAAATTTGACTAAACAAAAATCTCAAAATCACTCTTTCAAATGAAATGCAGGGTGAATGGTTGCGGGTTGAGGGTAATAAGTAGTAGGTAAGGTAAGTTAGTGGTGTAAGGGTAAGCGTGTAGAAATAGTTGATAGCGGGTAACAGAGTAGGGTCGTAACGGGGTAGCGAATATGTGTAGACGTACTGGGTAGCACTAGCGGGTATCGTTTAAAGGGAAGTGGATAGTGTGGTAGAGGGGTGGTATCGATTATCGATTGAGGCGTTACGAAGTCTGCAGGGTCAGCTAGTTTTTCTTATTTTTTTTTTTTTATATTTTTGACCTCTATTTCTTGAATCATATTCGGTTCTATAAGCATGAGTGTCATTTAATATTGTCATATAACTTAATCTTGCCTTTTCTTAACACCTGTACCTTTCCATTAAGTATTAGTATAAGTTTAGTACAAGTATAAGAGATTATAGGTTTAACGCACTTCTTGCCGTATGTATCACATACGATAGGAGTACAATAGTATAACGAGAGCTCATTCTTTCTTTCTACCATCATCTTCTTTAAAGATAATCTTAGAGAGATCAATGTTTTCTCTCGAAAGCACTAAGCGATGCTTTGATGATTGTTTGTTAGTTTTAAGTATTAAGTTAGTTCTTGCTTGTCCTATATTAAGTTTGTTTAGTCAGTCGACTAGTTTTCGTGTTGCAGTAAAAGTTGTTTTCTTGTCTTCTAGTGAAGCTAATAAAGTTTTTTAATTGTGGACAAAAATCATAAGTGTCGATTATTTTATTTTTGCACAATATCTCCGTAAAGTTATATGTAGTTAACTATATGGTTTTGTAATTTTTTTAAATCTGTACCAGTGCAGATGTTTTCATTTGGGCTGCTTTGAGAGAAAATTCTTCGAATGATTTTTTGGTCCTGTCTGCATTAATGGAGAATGGAGACGAAGATTCAACCAAGAACTGTACGAGCTATACAGCGACACTGACCTAGTCAGAAAAGTTAAGGTCCAACGACTTAGATGGTTGGGTCATGTTGAGCGAATGGGAAATAATGCTCCGGCTCAAAGAGTCTTCGAATCCAATCCGGAAGGACGTCGCAGAAGAGGGAGACCGCTACTCCGGTGGAGCACATAGGTGGTAGAGGACCTGAACCAACTTGGCATGTGAAACTGGAGACAGCTAGCCAGGGACCAAGCTGGCTGGAGAAGTTTGTTGGGTGAGGCCCTACTCCGACCTGGACTGTAGCGCCACCATAAGTAAGAAAGTAAGTATATGTACATAGATTTTCCTCCTATTTCAAATTTATATTCCTCACAAATTTTCTCCACAACCGATATGAGAGTTTTTTTTTCCATTAGTAGTTGTAGTTAACCGCTTAGACAATGATGAAGGCTATTTATCCCGGTTATAGCGGGTAGCACCGCAGGGATAGGCTAGTTAAATATAGAAACAAAAACTGAATATACATTAATGTTCTCGAGACGCAAACAACAAAAATAGTTTTATATCTTTATTTTGAATTTTCTCTGGTTCTTTGTATCTATCTTATACCTAAACATATACATAAGATTATGTAGTTGTTTTATTGGTTTTACAATATATATTACATGATTCATACGTTACAAAATAAGGAATTTGCGAACAAGACTTTATCGATACAGCCCAAATGCGTATAAAATCTTAGTGTTCTTATCAACAATTTTAAATGAGTATGCATACTCATTAATCCATGGTCTCAGTTTTTCTTTTGGCTTACCATTAGGACGTTTTACAAAGAATTTCTCTCCACTTGTTTTGTTTGTAAATGTAACTTTTCCAAAGTCTTTGTATCCATAAATATACCTTCCATACAGCGTGAATATTTTATCATCTATTTCATAAATATCTTCTCTAGTTGGACATATTGTGCCATCCAGCATTTGTTCTACTTTCTTATCGACTACTTTATCAGGCTTCGTATAAGTGAATTTTATAAGCATAGTTATATAGTCGATTATCTTTGGTTCATCTTCTTTGTACAAAACATTGCCCTTAAAAAACACGGCCTTGGCATGATAGTCCGGAACTACCTCTATGGAATCAAATGATTTTTCAGTGTTGTAAAACGTTTTTATATTGTAGTTTCCGTGGAGTTTAAAGTCCTCAACCTTGTCCGCGGTATAAGTATCATCGATATTCGACAGCATTCTTTAAAATAAAAATAAAAGTGTTTCTTATGTAGAATTTTTCTTAAGAAATTGTGTTGAGTTAAAAAAAAAATTGTTCAAAATTCCTGCTGTTATAAAAATAGTATAAGGATTTTATCGTTCAATTTTCTGTTAAGCAAATAAAATCTCATATTTTAATATCCTTCCCCACAACTCGAACTATATCCACTTCATTTTATAAAGTCAACTGTAGTTGATCCTAGAGTGAATTTCAATGAAAAAAGTAGCGCAGGCCCCGAAACCTTACCTCACCTGCGAACAAAAAAAATAAATCAGGAAAAATAGGACAAGAAGCTGGCAGTAGATCTGTCAAACCAAGCAGAGAACCAATCTTGGTAGTACTTGTTGTTCCATATACAAAGGTGCGGACTACCTTCACGTCAGAAGTACTGATGGCGTTAGTTACTTACCCTACCAAAGGAATCTTCGGCCGTTTTTTAATTCCCCTCAGAGGGTAGATGGTCAATTCACCACATCCCCATCTGTCAAAAAACATCCTTACTCCGCACAAAATTAAAGTTATTTGCCAATTTAATTAACAAAAAAATCGTTCACATTATTGGTTATTGATCTCTCTTTTAAGAGCTGAAACAGAATGCAGTCGCCAGTCGCCCGGCAACTTATCTGACAGCTGTCAAAAATTCGCCTTCTAAACCGCTGAAGAAATTTGTGAACACAATGCACTCGCGCGACGAGCTATCACATATGCCCATGATAACAAAACAAAACATTATTAAACATTTTTTTCTTAATTTTTTTATTCATTCAGAATATATTTTATGTTTGGCGCATGGGCATGCAATTAATTTGTGTATCGGATATATTCCATAATAATTCGTCACTTCTAATTAATTCCATGACAACTACTGTTTTTTCTTATCCACACAAAAAATTAATATCAGTAAAAATTCCTTGAGTTGAATCAACAAACAAATTGCTTTAATAATACAAGGAAACAACAACACGATATAAAAAAAAAAAAACAAACGCCAAACTCGTCACGCGACTAAAGCGCACCATACACAGTTCAACTCAATCGTCAACTGAATCAAATCAAATGTAAATCAACCTGTGTGTGGCCTTGTCATTTCATCGATTTGACAGTTGAATGGTTGGTTGAAGAAAAATCAAAAAAATTTGATTTTTTTTGAAGTTGAATATAAAGTCTTTCAACTGAATTGAACTGCATGTGGACGAGTTGGTTGATTTGCTGTCAAAACAACAAATGAGTTTAAAAGAGAGATGGGAAACCGAGCTGTCAAAATGACAATGCCCACAAGCTATGGATTATACTGCGATAGTATGCGTGTTTTTACCAATACTATCACAGTAAATATGGTCCTACCACCTCATTTTTGTTGCTGTTTTTTCTCATTTATTCAGTGGAAGCAATGCGTTCCAACTCAGTCTATGCAGTGTGTGGTCGAACACAAACCTAGTTGACAACTCAGTTTACAATCGAGTTGAAATGTGTATGGGGAACTGATTTCACTGATCTTCCTTTTTTGATTTGGCGAATTCGTATTGTTAAAGCAGTAAGCGTGTGGTAGCTGTATATTTATTTTCAAAAAATGTCTGAAGCAACAATTTACGACATAAACTTCAATTTGCTTATCAGAAATGCTTCATTTATTAATGCTGTTGAGGTTATTTTCGGTTTTATGAACAGAAAATGGCAGAAATATTGAATTGCTTATTCAACTCGTCTACCTCAATCCAGAGAACGAAATAGAACGCATAATTTCAATTCAACTAATTAGTTCATCTAGTCAAGGCTTGCAATTTCAAGGGCTAGTGTTTTTTTACGTTACAAGTGGAATCTTCTTGCGAAGTTGGCTTCTGATAGTCCATCTATAGTATAGTATGAAATACATTCTTCTTAAAACTTTAACTTATATTCTTTGGCAACGCTTCTTCTATCAATTGAAAATGAAAATGATGAAAGATTTGTAAGGGCTTACACCCGAGATTTAAATATTTTAATGAATTCATACAGATCTTACTAACAAGCCTATAAATGCTAATGAAAGAAATTAATTTTTATTAAAAATATCTGTTTTTTTTTTTTTTTTTGAAAAAACGATTCAAATTTTACATTTGCAAACTGTACCAAATAGAGACAAATTGTACTTTTTTACTTCAACAAACTCAATTGTATCGAATTTGGTACAATTGTACCAACTTTTCCATGGGTTCCATCATAATCAAGTTCATAGAGAATATATAATTCCTAGAGTCGCGACCTTTTCCTCCCTTGCCGAAAACACCCTCAAAATTTTTCTGAGGTGAACTCTCACAATCCTCTCTTTTTTTCGTGTCCGTGAATCTGTGTAAGAGGTGAACTGTCACAATCCTCTCTTTTTTTTCGTGTCCGTGAACCTGTGTAAGAGGTGACAAAAGAGTGAGCACTCAGCCGTGACAAAATTTTTTTCCTGATGCACAAACCCAAAGTGACAGACTTCCACCACAGCAAATACGTTTAGTCTCGTATTTTTTTTTAAAGATTTATTAAGATTTTTGATACAAATATTGGTAAATTATAGTGCAATTATATGTAAAAAAACAATATAACGTATTTATTTTTCATATTACATGCATTTTTTGTATGTTTAAGTTTTTTTTTGAAAATGCTGAGCCTAACGGAATCTTATTTTCGAAATCTGAGCCCATGAAACCCACCTCAACTCCAACCTGAGCATTGTATCTAACTCAGTGCGAATGTATGGGTGCAGTTTCTCATTTAAAAAGCATTGAAAAACTAACACATTCTCACTGGGTTAGTACAAAACGACCAAATTGCAGCTTGGAGGCAAAAAGAGAGCGAACACCCGAAGTCGTGACTCTAGGTATTATATATTCTCTATGATCAAGTTAATTCAGGGATGGAATCGAGTAAGGTGATTTGTGATTATCAACTGTGCTCTTTTATCGAAAATGCGTGCTTTCGGTATCGATGAATCCCTTCTTCGTTGGATTAGAAACTCTCTTTCGAACCGTTCAATACAAGTTGTACTGGACGGGTTCAAGTCTGAACCCAAGTCTCCGACCCTCTTTCTCATTTTCATAAATGATCTCTTGTCTGTAACTTCTAATCCAATTCATTATTTCGCTGACGATAGTACCCTTAAGGACTTTTGCATGGGAACGACCGACGACCGATGAATAAATGAAGAAATGTGGTTTAAATTACTTTACCGACATCAAATATTGCTGATATTTAGCAAAATGATTGAAATATAGTTTATGAAGATTTTAAAATATAAAAATTTGATCTTATATTACCTACAATGAATTAATATCGGAAAATAAAATATTCGTCGAGAATTCAGATCTATTCGTTGCGATCTGTCAAGTCCAATTCGCGTTCCACATGCAATCCACACTCCCAACGAACAAAATGTTCGCGCGAGTAACATATGGAAGTCATCGACCAACCAACCAACAATAGCAACATCAGCAACAACAACATACAACAATCAACTGATGACAACACCTACACAAGTAGGTCAGGTAATCGAACCCAAATTGGCAACATCAGCAGAATCAGCAGTGGTTTGGTTGTTCATTCGCAACGAATTAAAAACTCTCATGTGAAAGAAATGTCAAAATCGACGAATTTTCGTTCATTCGTTGGTCGTTGTTAGTTGTTCGTGCTCATGTGAATAATGCTTTAGATTTTCATATTCGTTCCCAGATTCACATCCCACCTCCTCGGTTGTGAAACTGGAACGGCAAAATATGGTAAGCTATTAAATTCTGATTTAAACAGTATTGTGCAATGGGGATCTAAAAAACCCGTAGAGTTTAATGCTTCGAAAATTTAATGCTGTCTTGTATCGTTGTGGCGAGCGTTGAAGCTGTCCATGAGTGGCACTTGCATCAACGAGACCGAACATCTCGAGATTCTCGGTATGTGCATCACTGACTACCTCTTGTGGTCCGAGCACATACGCGATGTCGCCAAAAATGCTGCAAGATGTTTGGGTTTCTTTAGACGGTGCAAGAATTTTTTTCCCCGTCTGATCTCGCTATTATCTATAAAACCTTTATCCGTCAAAAGCTTGAGTACAATTCACATCTCTGGGCTAGTGCTCCAGCTACTTACTTAAGCCTCTTGGATGGAATACAAAAAAGCTTTGTATATGGAACAGCTAGTACTACCAAGATTGGTTTTCTGCTTGGTTTGACAGAAAATCTGTCACACCAATGCATACTTATGTAAAAATAAACTGCTTCCGTGAACAATTCTCAAGATGGCACCACCATCGTTTTCCATCTTGAGACTACTCCTCAAATAGATATACAAAGCAAAAAAGAGCTGTAAGGCCGTGTCCGAATTGGGTTAAAAATTGACGTTTGGTTAAATTTTGACATTTCGCATTGAATGAAATGTGTTAAAAATTAGACTAGCTGTGGAGCAGGTTAAAATATGACAGTAGTGGTTAAAAATTCATCCATTTTTAACCACAATTCATCGAATTCGGACACGGCCTAAGAATGATTGGTGATAGAGAGATCACTAACTCATTCACTTCATTGGAACACCGTCGTAAAATTTCGTGTCTCTCCTTGTTTTATCGTTACTTCTAGGTAATTGCTCTAGTGAAATAGCCAGTTGCATTCCTCCCCTTAAACAATTCACAAACAAAAAAAGGTTGATTTTCCCGAAAAATCATGAATCGGAATTGGAAAACCTCGTTATCCCAAATGGCATACCTACTTAAATGAATGTTTTTTCTTTTGTTTAGGTAGCAGTTAAGGAAATAACTTATTATAGGTATAACTTGGTGTCAACTTACCTAGTTAATTGATTAATTAATTTATTAATAATTTATTCTTAGAAAATTTTGAGCTGGAGAAATGTTTCTTAAGTGATTATGATTAGCGATGGACACCAATGCCGTTCATCGGTCAACTCTCGACTGCGCTGCGCTGAAATGAATAACTGACTGAAGATGAAGTTAAGTTAAGCACCTCATAATCAATAATTTTTGGTAGATATCTAAGGCATGATAATGATAATGAGTCGACTCTACCTAATTTCCCGATAACTTTGTTTGGGCGTACTTTAAAAATAAAAAAGATAACCATAAACACGTTCGAATATGTTCGAACATGTTTCATTCTAGTTTGTTTGTGCAAAACCAAACTGTGATATCTACCAGTAGATATTTATTATATCTGCTTCTGAAAGTAATTTTTCTCCTGTACAGTCAAACTTTCGCCTGTGCTGTCATTTTGCAGAGCTGTAAAAAAGTGCTTTTGAGATTTTCGTTGTTAAATTTATTAATCAAATGATAAAACAAAATTAAGTATTGAAGTTTTAGTTACTTTAGGTAGAATCTATATCTACACCTATTACATATCTATAGCTGCTTTTTATTATCACCATGATCCAGACCAGATCATTGATTTATATGTGTTTTGTGTAACAACAACAAATTGAAATCCTGCTTTTGACTTGGATCAATTTTTGTGATCCAAAAATTAGTTCTTCTTCCGCACACAAGTTGAAACGTTGGCGTATATTTTCAATAAAAACTGTGCTGCCACTTTCACACATTCATCTATCCGGTGATGAAATATATTTCAATTACATAGCAAAAACGTTTGCCCTATAAGAAACAACACAATAATCGTTGAAAAAAATGTCGTAGGGCAACTTCGATCAGAATGAAAAAAAAAAGAAATCTATATATATAAAAGAACAGCCTAATTTTTGTGTTCGTTCGCTAACCGGGTACACTGGTTGACCGATTTTCCTAATTTTTTCTCTAAATGCAAGAGGTTTTAGGGTAGAAGGTTTAGCAAAAATAAAATGTATACTTTTCAAATCACAAATGGTTCAATTGTTAAAAAATGTTAAAAATTTTGTATTTCGCACTACAAAAAAAAAAATGATCAATATACGAACACTCAATTTCGTCTGAGAATTGTGACAAATATTTTTATTCGATCGAAAAAAATGTCAATTATGTATATTTGAACTAGCTGACCCGGCAAACGTTGTTTTGATGTATGAAATATCTAGAATATTAAAATACATATGTATATCTTATTGTTTTTAGTGAGTGTGTATCTGGTATATGAGTATGTGAGGGATAGAGGCCTATTTAAAATGTTTTGAACGTTGATGGAAGATGTCTTCAATATAGTTTGATCAACACAAGCAAACTGAAGGTTTTCCACGTATAATTATTGTCCGTGTGAAATATATGGTG
The DNA here is from genome assembly GCA_920937365.1 of Sphaerophoria rueppellii. Classification (NCBI taxonomy): domain Eukaryota; kingdom Metazoa; phylum Arthropoda; class Insecta; order Diptera; family Syrphidae; genus Sphaerophoria; species Sphaerophoria rueppellii. Next base: position 50,244,265 of record CAKKXW010000005.1, read on the forward strand.
TGTTCAAATCTAACCCACAAACAGACATTTTTTAGCCTTGAGTCAATAGTCATTGTGCACTCATCCAACACAACAATTCGGCCATTGCCGACTTTTTCTTAAGATATTGTCATGTTGGTTTAAGACTAATAACACGCTCGCAATTCCAGAAGAAGCAGGAGCCAATGCTTTTTTGTTTTAGTTTCAGATCGTATTGTTGGTAAAATTAATGCTAGCGAAAATGATTTCCCCATTCCACTGGGGTCATCTCAAAAATATATACCAACACTTTGATTGACCACACCTTGCATAATGGTGTAACTTCGTCTCAATAGTTTGCACAAATATTCTTAATCCAATGCAATTTGATTAGTGCCTTTAACAAAGTATTGCTTGATCAAGAACATCTTATACTGCACGACTTCGAGCAACCAATTCAATTGTGACTTCTAGCGTAAATTTGGTCTGGCGCGCTGTCTCCTATGAATTTCGTTCTTCGTTCTTTTTGTTAGCATAGGAGTTCCAAATAAAAAATATTCCATTATTGCATATGCAAAAAAGTGCACTTATAATTTCATGCAATTTTCCTTTTGAAAACCAATGAGTTTTCCGACTTTTTTATCAAGAACTTTCTATTTCATATTCGAAAACCAATTCTGAAATTTTTCACTTTTCCATTTGAAAACCAATCCATCTACCATTTCATACAATTTTCCCTTTAAAAACCAATGAGTTTTATGAGTTTTTATTTAAGAACTCTCTATTTTAAATTTGAAAACCAATGTTGAAATGTTCCAGTTAAGACGATATTCTCACCAGTACCCGTTTGTGAGAAAAGACGATTCCGGAGCCGATATAACAACGAAGTAGATTTCGTGATAAAAATTGAGTGGGCTGGACACCTATGCAGATCGTATAAACAAAGAGGAACCGGCCCGGAAAGACTTAATACAATAACTGCGCATCAATTATATACATGGTAAAAATAATAATAGCGCTCCAGACCAAATTTGTGGAACGAAAGAGTAGAAAACGAGGCCAGGACCGGATCCCGGTTGTGTCGCAGATGAAGGGGAAAACTTCATTGGCCCGATGATCATGTATCAAACACCCCTTGTGGAACCATCATATGTGCGATGTCACCAAAATTCCCAGCATTCTAGATTCCTATGTTTTCTAAGACTGTGCAGAGTCTACACTGCAGACATTATTCTTAAAAATAGAGTGGCGCGACAGCTCTTGAAGAGCCAAGGCCTAAGTGGCTTACTCTCATCAACAATTCTCTAGGTGCGTGTGAAGAATTGAGGGGACCTACAATTTTACGCCGATTCCGAACGGCAAAGTTGAGAAGCACTTTTTCATGACAGATGATACTCTCGGAAGTTTTGTCAATTCTTCGCAAGAGGCAGTGTCCGTAAAAGATGAAATAAAAACTTTGGGCCCGAGTAGGGTCCCATTGAGTGAGTAGACATTATTCTTACCTTCATTAAAAGTACATACATACATATGTACACACGTATTTACTAATCCTTCAGCTTATTTGTATAGAATATAAAAAATTTTTAAAATATGTTTTTTATTTGACATTCATAATTTTCAATAATTTAAATCGATCAGATTTGTTCAGATTATGTTGGAGTGAAAAAAGTATGTTTTTTTAACATTGGCACCATTTGTGATTTAAAAAGTATAAGTTTTGTTTTTCCTAAACCTAAACAATTATCTGCATACTTAGTTTTCGGTTCGGATGTCCAGTTTAGCTAACCTGGTAGTGCTAACTTTCGCATCAAGTTAAAACTACCAGGGGCTAACTTTTAAAATAAGTACGCGACAAATTTGTTTTGTTTCACTACAAATTTACGATAAATTCACTACAATTAATTGCATAATTATCTACTTTTTGAAAATTCTAAAGTGGTAGTACTAACTTGATGGGCATCTTACTTTGGTGTACCTACCCTTCCCTGACTCATGTTAAGGTCAATTTTTAAATGGTATTCAATTTTTCTTGCACGAACAAAATTTTGCCTTTAAGGTCAATTTTTTTCAAATAATGCGAAAGTAGTGTCCGTAGCTTAGTGGTAAGGTGCGTTGGCTGCTAAGCCGAACGTCGTGGGTTCGAATACTACTCGGGCCCAAAGTTTTTATTTCATCTTTCACGGACACTGCCTCTTGCGAAGAACTGACAAAACTTCCAAGAGTATCATCTGTCATGAAAAAGTGCTTCTCAACTTTGCCGTTCGGAATCGGCGTAAAATTGTAGGTCCCCTCAATTCTTCACACGCACCTAGAGAATTGTTGATGAGAGTAAGCCACTTAAGCCTTGGCTCTTCAAGAGCTGTTGCGCCACTCTATTTATAATGCGAAACACATTTTTACCTTATGACCAAACAAATTAGAAAATAAAATCTCATTTTATGATACTTGGGATAATCTAAAACAGGTAAGAAAATAGAATTTATATTTTTATTTTTCAATATATTTATTGCAGCACTTCATAGTATCCCAAGAATTGATAGTTTTAAGAAAATTTATAATACTGTGCAATCCTGAAGAGGGTTAAAAGTATACTTATGCCTGTCTTGCTGTCAAAGTTAGGGTTAACTACCTAAACTCTTCTCAGATAGTTAAATTTTGGATATGTTTAATGGGTACATGAACTTAAAAATTTATATTCTTCATCATATTAGCAAATACAGACACGGTATTTCTATTTCTAGGAATAATGTTCAAATCCATCGAATACCGTATTCTTCATCCAGCCAATCCCTAATTTCACGACCGTTGCTTGCGAAGCCCTGCGAAGCGGGCAGGGATTTTGCTAGTAATTTATAAAGCTGAAGTGTTTGTTCGTTTGAATGCGGTTATCTCTGGAACTACTGGTTCGAATGGAATAATTCTTTTTATGTTGGATAGTCCATTAATCGAGGAAGGCTTTAGGCTACTTAACATTAAGCTGCGACACTTGGGGGAAAGAATCGGTGGAAAACGTGGAAAAAAACGGCAAAAAATGTTAGTTTTTCTGCGTTTTAACGCGCTTATGTCAGGAACTGCTTAATCAAATTGAACAATTCCTTTAATGTTGAATATCGTAGAAGGGTTGAAGCTATATAATATTACGCTGCGAGCTATAGGAGCGAAGTGAAAAATGTGGGAAAAATATTCATTTTTTAAGACTTCTGTTGATTGCTTGAACGTGCTTACCTCAGGAACTTCTAAATCAAATCGAACAATTCTTTTTGTGTTGAATAGCTTATTAATTATGAAAGGACTAAGGCTATATGTATAACAATAGGAATGAGTGGAAAAAGTTTAAAATACGGCAACAAATTATTCATTTTTCTGATTGTTTGAACGCGTTTGTCCTAGCAACTGCTAAATAAAATTGAACAATTCTTTTTGTATTGAATAGTCCATTTATCGAGGAAGAGTTTTAGCTATGAAACGTTATGCTAATAAGTTACGAATAATAAGAGCAAAGCATCAGTGAAAAGTGTAGTAGTAGTAGTGTCCGTAGCTTAGTGGTTAGGTGTGTTGGCTGCTAAGCAGAACGTCGTGGGTTCGAATCCTACTCGCGCCCACAGTTTTATTTCATCTTTCACGGGCACTGCCTCTTGCGAAGAACTGACAAAACTTCCAAGAGTTTCATCTGTCATGAAAAAGTGCTTCTAAACTTTGCCGTTCGGAATCGGCGTTAAATTGTAGGTCCCCTCAATTCTTCATATGCACCTAGAGAATTGTTGATGAGAGTAAGCCACTTAGGCCTTGGCTCTTCAAGAGCTGTCGCGCCACTCAATCAAATCGGTGAAAAGTGTAGCTAAAACGGGGATAATTATACGTATTTGAAGGCTTCGAGTTAAAAACAATTTCGATTTAGAGAGAGTCCACTATTTTAAAATAATTTTGCAACAAAATTGCCATGCGGGCATGATACACAAGTCGAAGACGTACCTCAAGTAAAATACTTGAGAAAAAAAAATGTAAACTTTTCAAATCACAAACGGTGTAAATGTTAAAAAATAATGCTTTTCTCACTTCAGCAATATACCAATATAGCTACGAATAGTCGATTTCAGGCGCCCTATTCTTGAAACCATGCGAAAATTTCCGCATACGAAAATTATCGCATACTGAATCTCGTATGCGGAAGCAGAGTGGTATTCTTGAACCAAATTGACTCGTATACGCATTGACATATTATTATATGCAGACCTATGATGGTAGCCCATCGGAAAAATATCCGATCGGAGAAGTGTTCCGATCGGAAGATTTTTGTATTCACGGTACCCGAATTTGAGAAGAAAAATTGACGTCAAACAACGCACTCATTTGAAATTTACTAGTTTGCAAAAATATATATTTTATATTTTTCGAACAATTTTTCACGTTTGATTTTCTATCGGGAAGAATCGGAGAGAAAAAAAAACGCAAAGCATAACGCATCGCAAATATTTACACAGTTCACTGCATAGCATCGCATGTATTTTAAATTTCCAACGCAACTAAGCTTTTGTTTCGTAGATCTGTCCGATTTTACTGTCGGAGGGGTTAAAATCATATGAAAATTGAACAATTCGTACAAATCGGATAAAATTTTCTTCCGATCGGCTACCATCATAGGGCTGATGGACTGCTAGTTACCAACTTCACATGTGTTCCCGAGTAAAGAGCGCTATTGGTTTTTGGTGGCCAAAAATAGAACGATTCCAGCTGTGAAAAATCAACGAAAACATAAACAAGATGTCGCTGTTTTCTCGAGTTTTGGCTAAAGAAAATATACAAAATAATCAAAGGTGAACAGTGTTAAATACATACATTTGTTTTGTTTTTATAGAACGGTTAAATTAAGCAGATAACGTTCGTTGTTTTTTCAATTATTTCAATTCAAACATATTTCTTGGGACTAATTTGGCCACTTCGAACCAATGGCGCTCCTGTGGCTTGTACCATTTTTCTTCGCATGAAATGTATGAAAATGACAAATGACTAGCAGTCCATATCGAATCAGGACTGTTTGACGCCGCCGGTTTGCCACCGCCAGTTCACCACCGCCAGTTCACCACCGCCGGTTTACCTCCGGACAGTTTGCCACCGGCAGTTTGCCACGGGACAGTTTGCCACCGCCGGTTCACCACCGGACAGTTTGACGCCAGAGCAGATAAGGTAGTGCCTTATCAATAGTAATTTACCGACAGTCCGAATCGAAAATCAATTTAAAGAACTGTCAAACTGTTATTAGAAAATGTTGTTTATTTACTAAATAGGTATATTCTCACTTCAGTTTATCTTTCTACAATGAGAATGAAGAAATATTCATTTAGTTTCGGGTTTATTTGAGGGATAATGCCGAAATTGTTCAGAGAACTAATCAGGCAAAGAGTGAAGATCTTGTGTCGTTTTTAGAATGCTACAACAGACCTTCATACACTTTCATAATTGAAGAAATTCCAGCATGTTAAGTTGAATGCAAAAAATAACAGAAGCATTATCGAAGTTGATGTCCTCACTGATCATATGATTAAACGATGGGTTCTGGATGGAAGTTTGTAAACTAAAAAAAAAACTTGTTTTTATAGGACGAGTCTTTCTCAACGGGGAAAGTTGAATTCCTTATTCATTAAGAAACAAATTACCCCGAAACCAGCAAACTGCTCCTATTGAAGCTCAATCAGAAGTTGGTACAATTTGAATCCCTTGGATGATTTTTTAATGTACGATTGATAATTTTACTTTGCCATAAATCGAAAGATACATTTTTTAATCAAAGATTTGCTCACAGGACTTACATTTTTGTTTCTAATTTCCATCAGTCTGAGCACTGCTCTTCAAAGACCCTCAATCGTTTTCACTCATCACCGCAACGGCTGAGGTCAATTCGACTGATTTAGATGTAAGATTGAAGTATAGATCTTTTTTAACCTAGCGGTGGTGATGAAGCTATCTTTTTGAAGAATTGACTTATCGAACCGACCTTACTGTTGAAGGATCCCCATCCATAAGAAGAGTGTTCATTTGACAAATGCCGACGGTGTTATGTACATCGAGTATACTTGTTTCGAGCTTTTGCACTCACTTTTGCTAACTCCCAGAAACTTCTCGTCACGAGTCTGACTACCTTTAATCTTTGTTTTTACATTCAGGACACTCGTTTAGAAACTAATTTTTTACATAGAAAGCTAAATACCGTTTC
>CAKKXW010000005.1:50297404-50312923 GCA_920937365.1 Sphaerophoria rueppellii
CTCTTTTGTTCGTAGAGCTCACGAGCAGCTCTTGTCCTTCTATGCAGCGCCGGCCGCTTTGTATGCCTCCTGCTTGGCTGCATGGGCCTGCCTGCATTCTTCGTCAAACCAGGGGTTTCGTTTTGGTGGCTGTGTGAAACCCAGCACATTAGAGGCGGCATCTCTAACTGCTCTCTGGCAATGTTGCCACTGGTTTTCGATACTTGATGTTGGCGGCATAGGACTTCTTAAGAGGTTACTTGACACTCGATCAGAGAATGATCTGGCGATCTCTTGCGATTGTAGCCGTCCGACGTCGAATTTTCTTGCAGCATTTCCTTGTTTTGGCCGTTGTCGGGATATTCGTAGCACTACCTTGGCTACGACGAGGTAGTGGTCCGAGTCGATGTTAGCTCCTCGGAAAGTTCGAACATCTAAAATGCTGGACAAGTGCCTTCCGTCGATTGCAATGTGATCAATCTGGTTGACGGTTGATTGATCAGGAGATCTCCATGTACCTTTATGGATGTTGAGATGAGGGAACCAGGTGCTTGCTACCACAACATGTTTTAAACATTTGTTTAAAACAAATGTTTAAAACATTGCCAACCCTGAGTGGTGGTCGTCTTGGTCGTGGTCGTCGTAGTCGTGGTCTTCGTGTTCGTCGTAGTCGTGGTCGTCGTAGTCGTAAATAAAGAAGAAAACAAAGCTGTTGGCAAGTGTTTGTTGATTATGTTATTGTTGCAATGTACGAAAAAGGAATGCAAGTTGTGTTTGGATAGTGATATCTGAAGGGGATGATTTTATGTTGGTTAATCACTGTCCTGCATTTATGTATGCAGTTATCTAGTATGGACTTCTTAAAACAGGTAGTTGGTGCGTTTCTTTTGGCTTGGTGATTCATAAAAAATATTTGGTTGAAAATATAAGATGGATGTTTTATTAGGGGTTGAAAATTAAGATAACCGATTTGGTGTGTTTGGTGTGTTTGGTGTGTTTGGTGTGCTACCTGTTTCAGATAGTAAAGAATATCTAGAAATTGAAGATTTAGGTGTTATGAAGTCATCTGCATCTGTGAAAAGTTTCTTCACAAGATCAAGTTGTTGTGGTTGTGACTTTGTTTTTTGTTCGGATATGGGTTCTTGTTCCACTTGAAAAATTTCATTTTTTGTAAAGTTATCCTGATGATAGTCCTCTTTTTGTGTTGATTTATTTACCAATTCATTTAACAGTTTAGTAGTAGGTTTCAGAGATTCTTTAATTTGATTTTCGAAAGTGTTGTTTTGATCAACTTTTTTGTTACTTTTTCGTCTGTATTCAACATTATTATTTATCATTTTCTGTTATATAAACTGTTGATAAAAGGGTCTTAAACAGAATTTAATGTTTAGATAACTGGATTTAACTGATGAATAATGTGCATCGATTTTGATTCGCTTTGTAGTGATATATATTTTACGGCTAACTGTTCTGTATTTCTTTCATATAACATTACTGTATTGATATTCAAAAGTTAAATTAAATTTAGGTTAAACCGCTTTTAAACCGGCCTGTAACCGCTATATACTGGTGTGAAACTGCTACAAACCGCTTTTAAACCGCAATGAACCGGGCTGAAACCGCTACAAACCACTTTTAAACCATTATAAACCGGTCTGAAACCGCTACAAACCGCTTTTAAATCAATATAAACCAGTCTGAAATCGCCACAAACCGCTTTTAAACCGCTTTGAACCGGTCTGAAACCGCTATAAACCGCTTTTAAACCGCTCTTTAACCAATATAAACTTTTTTGAACAAAGGTTAAACCGCTTTTTACTGTTATAAAACTAATTAGTATTTTCCCCACAACTGTTTTAAACAGCTTTTTTTCTTCTGCTCTCACTGGACATTAATTTACATATGTTATGAATTCAAAAGGGGTATGTTATACTCTGTGTTTTTGAAATTAGGGAATATGAAGTAATGGTTATATAAAATTCTAAAGGTCTTCCCACTTCCATCTTAGATCTTATAAGTCTCATGCTCAAAAGCAGGACAATAACTTCTAGCATTAGAAGTTTTACCACCAGATCGGTGAATCTAGGTACCCCCCAAGGTGGGGTCCTTTCGCTTCTTTTATGGAACATGGTAGTAAACGACCTACTAACATCACTGGAAGTAGAGGATTCAGGGTGATTACCTATGCTGACGACGTTGCAATATCTATATCTGGGAAACATTCCCAAGTTCTCTCGCAATGTAGCTTGGACGTCAATCCACATAAAACAGGACTAGTACTCTTTTCGAGAAGGTACAAAATTCCTCAGATTAGCCCACCCAAGATTAAAGGAATACCATTAAGCTTTTCCTACCAAGCTAAATATGTAGACCTCATTTTAGAAAAAAAAACTAAATTGGAAGGAAATATGTATTGATGAGAGAGTAAAAAAGGCTACCGTAGCGCTTTTTAATTGTAAAAAGGCCATAGGATCAAAATGGGGCTTCTCCCCAAAAGTAACCCACTGGCTATACACTTCGGTAATCACACCGATACTCATTTATGGAGTTGTCGTATGGTGGACCGCACTGGACAAGATGGTAAATCAAAATAAGCTCATCAAAGTCCAGCGGTGAGCAGGTATGTGCATCGCAGGAGCACTTCGCTCAACACCAACCGCAGCCTTGGAAGTGCTTTTAAACCTAACACCTCATGACATGGCAGTCAACACATGTGTGAGGCTTAGAGCCACCTCTTAATGGAACAGTAACAATACTGGACATACTACTATTCTAGACAATTTCAGATCCATCCTATATCGCTTAGATTATACCACCCCAAAAGTGGTATTCGGTAAAAGCTTCCATGTTTCCATCCCTTCAAGATCGTCCTGGGAAAAAGAGAGACCCCTGGAAGACAATGCGGTAAACTTCTACACAGACGGTTCAAAGACCGATTACGGAGTTGGAAGTGGTATCTATTCGGATATTCGGAACAACTGGATCTCAGTCTATCATATAGACTTCCCAATCAATGTAGTGTATTCCAGGCAGTAGTAATGGCGATTAAAGAAGCACTATCCTGGCTCAAAGAAAACGTTATATCTTGCAAGGATATACAAATCTTCTCGGACAGCCAAGCCGCTCTCAAATATCTCGCGTCTGTCACCACAAACTCTCAAATAAACCACGATTGTCGATCATCTCTGAATGAGATGACGGAACAGTTTAATATTCACCTCATTTGGGTGCCGGGCCACAGAGACATTCCGGGAAATTGCAAAGCCGATGAGCTCACCAAAAATGGAACACTTCTGCCTACTGTTAGACAAAGACATAACATAGGAACACCACTTGCTACATGCAAATATCTTCTCAAACAAAATGCTCTAGAATCAGCAAATGTTAGATGGTCACAGGGTACCACCTGCCTAGCAACCAAACAAATACATATGGCGAAATATAGACCTGAAACGGTTAAAAGGCCTGATTTTCCTGAGCAGACAAAATATAAGCTCTACAATTACGGAAATTCGCAACAATCCTGTCAAAAGGTCACTGGCTAAGTTGATTTTGAATTCATATATTGGGGAAAATTTGGACAGCGGGAGAAAAATCAATTTCAAACAATAATTTTGAACGCTTCTTCAACATTCAGCCCTATGATGGTAGCCGATCGGAAGAAAATTTTATCCGATTTGTTCGAATTGTTCAATTTTCATATGATTTTAACCCCTCCGACAGTAAAATCGGACAGATCTACGAAACAAAATCTTAGTTGCGTTGGAAATTTAAAATACATGCGATGCTATGCAGTGAACTGTTTAAATATTTGCAACGCGTTATGCTTTGCGTTTTTTTTTTCTTTCCGATTCTTCCCGATAGAAAATCAAACGTGAAAAATTGTCCGAAAAATATAAAATATATATTTTTGCAAACTAGTAAATGTTAAATGAGTGCGTTGTTTGACGTCAATTTTTCTTCTCAAATTCGGGTACCGTGAATACAAAAATCTTCCGATCGGAACTTTTCTCCGATAGGATATTTTCCGATCGGCTACCATCATAGGTCTGATTATTTCACCTACTTACACATCCATCGGAAGAGGTAAAACAGATTCTGCCAGTAAATGAAGAATATATTGTTGTCAACTTTGAAATGAAAAAAGAAGCAGCTAACTCCTTATCAACAGTCAATGTTTGCATTGCTGTGTTATCTTGAGAGTCTTGAGGAAAGAGTTCTCTACTACGAAACAGATTCTGTAATATAAGTAAGCTGCCCAGTTTTTTGTTTAAGTGCATCAGTAGATGAGAAAAAAAACGATCAACCATGGTTAATTTAAAACTAAAACGATAATGTCTGAAAGACACAAGCATGGTCGTTTGTATCATGGGCCATGGTATCCATATCAACATAATTTCTTTAAATGTTGTAGATCGAATTTGATCTAAATTTGTCTTTAGCCTAAAATAAACACATTTATTCAAAATATACTCCTTTTATTTTTGTATTCTATACAATAAAATAATAATAAAATCATATGTTCAATAGCCTTTATTCAAATGTTAGACCCGATTACCAACGAAGAACAAAGATTAGCGTTACGCAAGTTATATTTTTTTGTTGAACAAAATCATCGGATTGGAGCGTCCTTGGGCTTGGTAAGTAATTTTATGAATATTAATAGTTAGTTATTAATATCTGTGTGTTCTTGTACTTAAATCCATTCAGATCAACAATGCATTAATAAATAACAAAAACATATAACTTCTGTTTACATTTACAATTTGTTTGTGTTTAAACAAGTTTTGAATTACGATATTGCAGAAAAAGTGTATAACATCAATAACTATCACCTTATATCGTAGATGCATGTAACATATTTTGAACCTACATGTTTTAACAGGTATAACAATTAATATTATCTAAAATTTCTTACAGTAACTTTTCATCTAAGTATTCATTTTTGAAAATAAAAATTTGTCTACGTTTGTAAAGAGGAATACATCTTTGAAATTCTATATATACATATTCCTATGTATTTTTGTGTATATATGGAAATGAATAAAACTAATTGATATTTTATTTATACATATCATATTCGAAAAGAGTTAAATATAATCAACGATTGTCATTTGAACCATCATAACAATATTATTTACTTAAATTACACTTATTCAATAACATCATTATACAAATAATATGAAAACATTAATTTGACATTCCAACAACTTTCACATAATATTTTCCGGTATTGTTGTTTATAATTTTATTTGGTTAGTTAACATTATAGAATGTATATATATTTTACGAAAATGAAATAAGAAAAACAATAGAGATATTTAGTAATTTTTGGCATCATTGAAAAAGTATTAATAAACATACATTCAGAATCAGGTACAATCATTATAAATATCCTAACATTCACATAAAGTAGGGATATTCACGATTCAGTGCAAATGGTCTAGCTACGGAGCAAGAGTGCCATACTGGATCGGAAATAATCCTATTATTCTATTTAATCCTAAGAAATTAACTTGTACATTTTTAAATGTTATCCGTTTAACGATTTACGTTCGTTAAATCCTTAGTCAATTAATTCTCTCAAAGTAAACGTAGACATCGAAACTAATTTACAGGATTTTGACCAACTAGTGCCGTGAAATACGAAGTTCGGCTTACAGTATTTAGAAAAAGGATTTTGGCCCATACAGTATTTCGACCCTAACCCTATATAATTATTAAAATGACACCCGAGGCGATTCCTGGTCAAATTTTGTGGGTTAGCTGTTACAACGTTCTTTGGGAAAGTTTAAAATACTACTAAAAAAATGTACATGACTGCATCGTATCCACTTTGCTCCAGTACTCCAAAACTTAACAGACAGAAAAACATTAGAAATAAAAATTAGTATTTAAAATTCATAAATAAAAACTTAAATTCAAACATTTTCCTCAAAAACACATTTTATCTGATAAAAAGATGCCATAAATATTTCTTAAGAAATTCTTTATTTTATTTTTTTTTTTTAATTCCTTGGAGCGTTTTTTTTAAATTATTTTTCTATATATTGCTTTATAGAACAATGTGACGTAAGCTTAACCCTAAATCCTTGTCCCAAACCTACCAAGGTATAAATAAAGCAAATGTGAAGTGTTTAATTTGAAGACTGTCGTAGTCGAGCTCCCTCTTAATTTCACATTCTACTGTATAACAATATACAATTTTTCAAAAAGGTCCTAAGATTAATATGGTTTTACAATTTCAATTTTAATTATTGATCCGTTTTTGAGATACAAATTTTGAAAAAAAAAAAACAATATTATTTGAGGGTGATTCACGACCGTTGTGCAAAAAAGCTAGAGCGTGTAGGTTAGGTAAAGGCGATAGACTGTAAATTTATTTATTAGAATTATTATTTTAAAATAAATTTTAAACTTTATTATTCTTAAGTTGTTCTAAAAGAGTAACTAATAGTTATTATAGTTTAATTTTAAAATTATAAAACTTAAAAGATTTATCTTATATTTATAACTTTGAAGGATATTAGTTTAAATTAACTTAAAGTTTTAAATAAAATAAAACATTAAACATAAAATAAAAAGTCTAAAAGTTGAAAAAAAAGAAAATATTAAATAAATATTTATTAAAAAATGTTTTCAATAAAATTTACAATTTCAATTATTTTCATAATAATTTAATATAAAAGCTGTATTAACTACAATTATAACAATAATTGAAGTTATTAAAAATAATTGGTTTTTAAAAGTTAAATATTGCATTGATAATCATTTTGGAATAAATCCTAATAAAGGTGGTAATCCACGTAATGATAATAAGTTAGTAAATATAGAAAATTTAAAATTTAGTTTTTTAGACGGAAGGAGGCAATTTTCTGAATTATTTTATTAAAAAAAATATTAAAAATCAACGGTTTCCTTTACAACATCTAGCTATACCTTTCTAAGAAAGCTAAGAACTTCTTCTTTCATTTCGCTTTTAAATAAAATTGTTTTAACAAACAGTTTTAAAAAAATAAATTTTCATAATTTTGAAAAAAAAAAAATCAAAAATAATTAAGTACTAATTTTGTCTTGAAAAGTTCAATGCCGTTGTTAATTTTTAGTCGAAAACAGAAAACCGGACGCAAAATTGTCTTTCCCTTTTTGAGAAATTAAAAAAAAAATGCCACAACCACTTGTTTATAAGAAAATCTTTGTTTTTATTTTTACCTATCTGGACTTTTAGTTTAATAAATTTTTGAAACATTAAACTTTCTTTTACTATTGGTTTTGTAATTGGAGTCTTAAAAGCACTCATTAAAGTAGAAAAGTATTGGATTTTCCGTTTATTTATCATTTTGTTAATTGATAACGTCTGAAAACTGACCTGCAATTTTTTTTTATTATGCTTGGGGGCCGCGGACACCCGTCGGCGAAAGGTTCTACCAGCTAGGAGCTTAAGATAATTAAATCGTTAAAGGTATGGCACGGTGTTGTAAGTGAAACCGTTGATTTTTTAAATATTTTTTACAACATAAGTCAATTTTTCAGGTAATTGCCCCTCCCGGCTATACGGAGGGAATAGACGCCCCTCCTATACGATTTTTTTCTTTTCTCTACTCAACCTACACGCTCTAGCTTTTTGGCACAACGCTCGTGAAAGTGAATCACGAGGTGTTTAAGAAAATTCCTAGGAGATGTTTTTTTTGAAAAAAATGAAACTATTGGCAAAAAAATTCGCTCAAACTACTACATTCAAAATTTGAAATCAATTGGACTAGTGGTTTAGGCCAGAGACAAAAGGAGATCGGAAACTGACCTACGTTTTACCCTCCGGATACCACAAATTTTATTTTACCGTTACCTCGTGTATGTAAATAAATGAGAAAAAAGCAACAAAAATGAGGTGGTTTGTTCAAGTTTACTGAGATAATATTGGTAAAAACACGCATACTCTTGCAGTAAACTTGAATCAAAGCTTGTAGGCATTTAAGTTAAGTTCACAATTAATTTGCAAAAAATTGCCGGGTTTGTGGTCAGATTGATTATATTCGAAAGTTTTCCACCTTATTGACCTCAAAAATCGTAATAAAAAGAACAAATAATGTTTAATTTAAAATTCTTTTTATTCAAGACGAATGCGTTTCGGTTCTCAGCTGCGGAACCATCATCAGCGAACGACAATTAAACAAAACCAAAGAGATTACAAATATTACATGCAGTGAAGGTTAAACAAAGAGATTACAAACATAACTTGCAGAAAAAACAAAAGGCAAAAACAAAAAACAGAGTTTCCATTTATTCTCTTTTGAGAGCATTGAAAAGCTGAGAATCAATTGGTCCAGGTTCCAAGTTCATCAAATTGTTGTTAATGTGTATATGTATGGATTCATATGCGTCAAGTTTATTTGGTTTGTTTACTTTTTTTTTTTAAAGTAGGCATTGCCATTTTGACAGCTTGGTTTCCCATCTCCCTTCTAAATTCATCTGTTGTTTAGGCTATAGGTGTAATTGCAGATAGACAGACGCGCGGACGGAATCGTCGGAGCATTTTTTTCGACTTCATCGTTATGTCATATTTGATTGAAATCTCAAGGAATACCTACAACATTTGCCATACATTCTTTTATGAACGTTGCAAGTAAAAAATAAATAACATAAAAACTAACATTAACAACAACAAACCTCTTACCCTACTCAAATGCATACAAAAAATTGCATTACCCGACATTTATTTCCCTTGTTACGAACTTTATGAAGAATGAGATCCAGAATATGCGCAAAATTCTGCGCAAATTAAAGTAATTAGAATAACAATAAGTAACTATGTTCATTTTGCATAATGAAGTTACTATCCGCTACCCGATACCTGTCACCCGCTATCTTCTACCCACCAAACCACCAGTCGCTCAACCCACTTCCCCAACCATATCTAATTAATGACTTGGTCAATTTTATACAAAATACTTAAAACCCATCTGCGCCACTAATCGAACATTCCCTCAAAATTTGGTGCCAAACACTATATTGATATAAAATTAGTTAGTCCTCAACCGATTTGCATGGAATTTATATTCATAATAAAACAATGTTTGCTGGGTCAGCAAGTAAATAAGGGCGTGACTTTTGTTGGCTCAGACACAACAACTTTATTATGGACCATTACATGGTCAAATGCATGGTATACGTTCAAAAGAGAATGGGGTTTCCACATTTTTGACCATATCTCAAGAACGCCTTGGCTGATTTTTAACAAACTTTTTAAAAACCATCTTCACTACTTATAAAACATTTCCTCATAATTTGGTGTCAAACGGTCAAACCGTTCTGATCTTTATATTACCTCATGAACGGCTTAGCTAATTTTTGCAAACTTCTTAGGCCCGGTGCACACACGCGATTTTTACCGCGGCGATATCGCTGCGATATCGCTTTTACGACATAAAGTACTCACAATCAAATGGAGTGGTGCACACACACTTGCGATATCGCAGCGACACTTCTGCGACATTTCTGCGGTAAAATATCGCAAAAGTTTCTGCGATATCGCAGCGACATCGCGGCGACAAAAATCGCATTTGTGTCTGGTTTTACATTGTTTTCTATTGTGCAGTGCACACATGCGATTTTTACCGCGAGTTTTGATAGAATTGAAAGTGAAAATATGGATGATGGTGATTTTGATATTGAGCTTTTCATTGACGAAATTAAAAAATTTCCACAAATATGGAATGTAACGGTAGAAGAATACCATGATCGTCAAAAAAAACGAAGTGCGTGGATATCTATATGCCGAACATTTTGCCAAAACTTCGAGGAAAAAGACGACAAAGAAAAAAAATGAAATATGTAAGTAACTGTTTTTTTTTTTATTCAAGATTTTTTAATCACACATCTCATGTCTTGTCTGTTTGTTTGTTTATTTGTTTGTATGTCCTATATGACCTCCAAAATGGCCCAACCGATATTTTGTTAATGATATTTTTATATTTTTATGCACGAGGTACGCGAAAATAATTCTTTTCTTCCTGTAAACCTCCATGGTTGAAAGAAAAACTCAAACTAAAAAGATTGAAACCTGCGGTAAATGTCGCAAGTGTGCACTGAAAAGTTGCGATATCGCTGCGACAAAAATCGCGTGTGTGCACCGGGCCTTAAAAAGCATATCTACAGAGCTACAGGAACATTCCGTTAACTTTTGGTTCCAAATGGTTTCACCGTTTCCAAGTTTTGCGCTTAGCAACACATTCAGCGTTCCATTTTTACATAGATTTTTTTTTTTCAACTGGAAAGAACTCATAAATAAATTGGTAACAGCAGTACTGAACAAATCCGCTGGAGCAGACGGGCTAGCTGCCGAACTGTGCAAAGCAGCTGGAGATGATTTGGTTAGGAGCATGCACCAGCTCATCTGCAAAATTTGGTCGGAGGAAAGCATGCCCGATGAATTGAACCTCAGCATCGTATGCCCGATCCTCAAAAAAGGAGATCCCCAGAACTGCACCAACTACAGAAGTATAAGTCTCCTTAACATCACCTATAAGATCTTGTCTGTCGTACTGTGTGAACGTTTGAAGCCCTTCGTCAACAGCCTGATAGGTCCTTATCAGTGTGGCTTCAGACCCGGAAAGTTCACTATCGATCAAATATTTACCCTACGGCAGATCTGGGAGAAGACCCAGGAACTTCAAATCGATACATACCACCTTTTCATCGATTTCAAGGCCGCGTATGACAGCGTCTATAGAGACCAACTATATAGAGCAATGTCTAGTTTTTGCATCCCAGAAAAACTCATCCGTCTGTGTAAGATGACAATGGAAAATTCACGCTGTTCCATCATGGTCGGAAAAAAACCTTACGAACGCATTTAATGTCAAAAAAGTTTTTAGACAAGGCGATGCGATTTCTTCAACATCATTCTTGAAAAGATTGTGCAAACCTCCAACGTCAACACCAGGGGCACAATCTTTCAAAAGTCCGTCTAGCTAGTAGGATACGCAGACGACATTGACATAATTGGAAGAATATAGCGTGATGTCAGTGGAGCGTTTGTGAGCCTTAAGACAGAGGCCAGAAAGATGGGTCTAGCGGTTCACAAGGGCAAGACCAAGTTTATGCTGCCGACAAAAAAGGACTACCAACATCGATGTCTTGGAGCAAACGTCAACATAGACAGATTTAACTTCGAGGTAGTTAAGGACTTTGTCTACCTGGGATCCGCTATCAACTCAGACAACAACACCAGCGCTGAAATCAAACGAACAATCACTCTTGCCATTCGCTGCTTCTTTGGACTTAGAAGGCAATTGAGTAGTAAAGTCCTCTGCCGAGCAAATTAAGTAACACTCTACAAAACCCTCATCATCCCGGTCCTCATGTAAGGTTCAGAGACACGGACCATGACAACATCTGATGAAAACGCTTTGGCCTACTTTGAGAGAAAAATTCTTTGAGTTATTTTTGGTCCTGTCTGCATTAATGGAGAATGGAGACGAAGATTCAACCAAGAACTGTACGAGCTGTACAGCGACACTGACCTTGCCAGAAAAGTTAAGGTCCAACGACTTAGACGGTTGGGTCATGTTGAGCGAATGGAAAACAATGCTCCGGCTCTCTTGGAGTTGGTATAACGCTGTGTTCTGTTCTGTTAATAAACATAACCGAATTTTCACTTAGCATCAAAATTTAGGTTATTTCATTTTCATTTTCAAATTGAAAGCTTCCGATGACAGTTCCGATTTCCGGTTTCCAATTTCCAATTTTAGTTCCGCATTATGCACCCAAAGAAAATGTTCTTCAATGAACAGCTCTTCCAACTTATTTGATTGACTTGTTTAATCTTATCTAAAACATACCACAACTACTCTCTGAACAATTATTGAAAATAACTGTAATTGGTTATCATATCATATAGAAATCATCCATACATTTTTTAAATAAACCCTACATTTCTTAAGAGGATAAAAAATTTGTACCTTACTCTGTGCGTTAGTATTCATTCCATCGTAATTTAGTAATTTAGTAATAATAACAAATGCATAAACAATAACAAAGCAGCAAAAAAGAAATTAAATTGTTTCCTATCTGGTCATCAGGGTTTCCACGTTAAGCGTCACTTCTTGCTGTGTCCTAGCATTGTGCTCAACGAAACGGTTTGGCGTTCTCGGCAATCTATTTTCTTCAAAAAGTGGAGGGCTTCGATTCATGTTGCTATCGAGACTACTGTGATGCTGTGACGAGGCTGGAGACAGTGGAATTTCCTCAATTTTTTCCAGATCCTGCGCTATTGATGTTGAACTAAGCTTGTGTATTCTAGGCAGAGTACATTTTGGACTGCAACGATTTTCTTGTAGTGTTGGAATTTCCAACATTGTTGTTTGCTTGGAAAATGTCGTCGTCGTCATCGTTGATGAAAGTACAGATCCAGTAGCCTGAGCACCGTCATCACGATCCAAACTAAATTGTCGTCGCAGAAGTCGACTCGATCCTGGCTTATCAAATTTAGTGCTACTATACATATATTTACCATCGTAAAATTGTGTCAAATTGCTTTCACTAGGACTTAAGCATTTGTAATGGTTGTAGGGCGAACTTAAGTCAATCATTTCCTCGATCTTTTTATAGAGACGTGAAGATGATCCTCCTGTAGAACCGGGAAGTCTATTAAAGTTCTGCGGATTAAGTAACTGATCCGGTTGTATGTCACTGATCTTTCGGGAAGTAGCACTCGGGCTAGGTGTTTTTATAGGAAACTCAGGCATAAGAGCCATGTTTGGGCCAATTGTGTTTGTTGAATTCGAATCTAGTGAATATGAATTTCCCATACACCCACTTAAATCTACATTCGAGGGTGGTGTTATTTCAACTTTAACTTCAACAGCTTCACCAGCCAATAATGATGATTGACTTGAGGAAGGATTAGTACTATTTCGTGATTTGGTAGCTAGACCTTTAAAGGATATTGAATTCCGAATAAAAAATTCTTCAAGACTGAAAGAAAAATATGGATTTCATTAAGATTGAAACACAACAAATAAAAATTGAAGGGAAGGAAATCATACCCGTGTGATTCTCTGAGAGATATTAAATATTGAAAAAATGTATATGTTTTGGTCATTTAGAAGATATCAAGATTGTGCTTGTTTGCTTACCCAATAGGAGGAGGCACAGGAAGTGGTTTATCGAATCCTTTTTTACCAAGTAGCCAAAATGTGCTCATAAGACCCTTGCCTTTTATCTCTATTAAGCCTCTTGGTTCAATTTGGTAATTATTTGTGGCTTCCAGCCGATCTCTAGTTTCTTGAGACATATGTATTCTCCAGGATGAACCTTTAATCAAAACATATCAATAAAATCTCGATTATTTCCTTGGTATTTCAGAAAATGTGACAACCTGTTGATTCCATTCTCGATGCAGTGTTTACGGTGTCTCCAAAAAGACAGTACCGAGGCATGGTAAGTCCTACAACTCCAGCACAACATGGGCCTGTGTGCAGACCTATTCGAAGCTGTAATGGTACTCCAGGCAAATGTTTAACACTAAATCGTCCACTCTGATGCAGTAAATCTAATGCCATGGTAGCAATTTGTTCGGCATGATTAGGAATGCGAACCGGAAGTCCACTAACAACCATGTAAGCATCACCTATTGTTTCTACCTAAAATATAGCAGGAAAATAAAAATTTCGTATGATTTCCAAGGATTAGTTTTTCTTATATTGATTGAATGTACCTTATAGACATTGTAAGCATTTATTGTTGCGTCGAATATTGTATACAGATCGTTTAACAGATCCACAACCTGTACTGGGCTGCAATGAGCTGCAATTGTTGTAAAACCAACAATGTCACTAAAATATATCGTCACATCCGAAAATTCTTCCGGATCCACTCCGAGACCCATTTTCAGTTTCTCGGCAACCGAGCTATTTTAAATGGAAAATATTCGTATAAAGAAATATAAGTCAGTTTAAAGCAAATAAAGAAAAGTGTACACAAATATAAGGGCATGTTGGAATTCAATACTTTGCTTTATACATATATACTTTGCTAAATAATGAAAACTCCGTTTCCCTTATTATAGTATCCTAGCAACTTTCATACTCGTCAATAACTTTTCTATTTTATGTCTTCACTTCTGTTTTGTGCTTTCAATAAGTAACATGTTTACTATTCATAATAAAATCCAAATATTGCTCTTTTAAATCCGTCTTTTATTTCATCAGGTTATGGGCCCAGTTTGCTTAATTTCTTCTTTAATTTAACTTAAATAAATGTTTGTTATTTGTTTCGATAAAATAGTTTTTTTTTTATTAAAATCTAAATGCCCTAATCTGAAAATGAACTCGAGTATAGTCAATCGTGTCCAGCCATTCAATGGCAATAATTTTGCATCATGGAAACCACAAATGGAGGCTATCCTCCATAAATCCCGATTAACTGGATATGTGACGTTGACGAGGCATGAGGAGTCAGGGAACTTACAACAAGCGTGGGATGATAAGGACATGGACGCGAGAGCAGAACTTATTCTGGCACTGGAACCCAACATTAAAACTCTGGTAAAAGACAAACGATTTTCCAATGATATTTGGACCTTTTTAGGTGAAACTTACGACAGAAAGGGGCCTAGACAAAAAGCTGAAGAATTTAGGCGCCTCATTAACTTAAAGATGGATCCCAATCACACCATGGACGAATTCATTCGGGAGTTCAAAACAATAGTGAACAGACTACAGGAGCTGGAGGCCAAGCTTGACAAGGATTTGTTGGTAGTCATACTCCTGGATGGACTTTTTAGATTTTATTTTATTTTATTCTAAAGGAAAGCCGAAACCAAAAGGGTTTTTTAATTCAAAAAAAGATAATTCCTTTCCGTATGACTGCCGTAAATGCGGAAAGAGAGGACATAAAGCAAAAGATTGTCTGCAACGAAATGAGAAAGTAAGGAATTTACAATCGACTGAAATCCATGATAACGAGTATGGGTTTACACTTCAAGAGCAATGTGCATTTAGGATTTCGAAAGAAGCGACAGTTTGGTGCCTTGATTCAGGGGCCACTTAAAACATGTGCTCAAACCGTACCTTGTTTGACAGCTTAAAGACATGTGATACCAAAACGTATGCGACTTTGGCCAATGGTAACCGAGTCAACATCGAAGGCACTGGAACGGCCATACTACCAAGAAAATTAACCCATACAGAAGAAGATATTAAACTTTTCAACACACTGTATATCCCAGAATTAAAAGAAAGTCTTATATCTATAGGCAAGGCAACCGAGCGTGGAATGAAAGTTACATTCGAAGACCGTCATGCTAGAATATACGGTAAGAATGGAAAGATTTTGATAACGGCAGAAAAGAAGCATGGACTTTTCCTAATTCAGGAGAAACATCAAGCATTTTCCGCAATCCATGGAACAAACTCTCTAGAAGTTTGGCACAAAAGGATGGGACACCTCAATCTTGCGTCGCTTAAGCAAATGCATTCAAAAAATATGGTTACTGGTTTACCAAACCACTTCGTGAAGGAAAGTACAATATGTGATTCA
>CAKKXW010000005.1:50322903-50356066 GCA_920937365.1 Sphaerophoria rueppellii
AAGGATTTAAGTGTTCGATCATTCACTTAATGCTTACCTTCACTTAATACTTAATCTTTTGTTCGGTTTTTGACTTAATACTTAATTTTTGTTATGTCCGCTCTTCTCCAAGCGTCCCAGCCGATCAAATTTATTTTTTTTTTTTTTTTTTTGTTTATAGTCTAACGGCGCTAAGTCGCACGAATGAGGCGACCAATAAATCGAGCGGACTGGGAAGTTAGTCATGTGGACCACCGCGGTCTCACTAATGTTTTTTTTTTTTTTTTTTTATTTAAACTAGCCGACCCTGCGAACCTCTTCTCGCCTGTATTGTTTTTAATTCATAATTCAGTTTTTGGCTTGTTTTCTAATTCATAATTCACTTCCATTCGTAATTCACTTACTAGCTTGTGAATTTAGGAAACTTTAATTCGTAATTCACTTTTTAGCTTGTGAATTAAGGAAACTTTAATTCATAATTCACTTTTTAGATTGTGAATTAAATGAATTCTAACTCATAATTCACTTTTTAGCTTGTGAATTAAATGGTTTTTAATTCATAAGTCAACCACTAGCTTAGGACTTAATGATTTTTCAATTCACAAACATGCAACTGTGATTCAGACTATATTGTTTGTCATCATTAAAACAGCAAACAATAGCAATGCGGGGTAGAGGGCGGTCATGGTAGTGGATAGTGGGGTATTCAGGTAGTGGGTAGCGGGTAGCTAGTAGCGGAGTAATGGGTAATGGAAAGCGGGGTAACGGTGTAGCGGGTATGGGTAGACATAGTGGACGAAGTCACAGGCAACTGTTAGTAATATTATACGAGTTAAACTAATAAAAAGTCATCTGTGAAACTATTGGAGGAATGTAATGTACATACATACAAATGTCTCAGTTCTTCTTCAAAGGGTACGAGAATGAATATTTGCATTCAATTCAAAATAGACCAAAGTAGCCTTTATCATCATAATTACAAATTTTCAACAAATAAATTGGTCAAATATCTTATTAAACAAATCTGTATAGGGGAAGTCGGGGCATATTGATATGATTTTCACTTAAACGACAGTCGCAAAATAAAAAATAGAGTGGCGCGACAGCTCTTGAAGAGCCAAGGCCTAAGTGGCTTACTCTCATCAACTATTCTCTAGGTGCGTGTGAAGAATTGAGGGGACCTACAATTTTACGCCGATTCCGAACTGCAAAGTTGAGAAGCACTTTTTCATGACAGATGATACACTTGGAAGTTTTGTCAGTTCGTCGCAAGAGGCAGTGTCCGTGAAAAATGAAATAAAAACTTTGGGCCCGCGAAGGATTCGAACCCACGGCGTTCTGCTTAGCAGCCAACGCACCTAACCACTAAGCTACGGACACTACAGTCGCAAAATATTAAGCTTAATAAGAAAGTAGCCAGAGACTACAGTGAGCATCTGAGTAAGCGACTCTCCGCCGTGCTCCCAAATACCACAGATGTCAACACCTTGCAGAACCAATATCGCGAAATAATAAAAAAATGTAACAGAGACCATAATAGATTATTATCAGCCACATTCGAAGAAGAACCCGTGTTATGATGATGAGAGATGATGAGAGAGCGTTATTGAAAAGAGAGACGGTAAATGCATGTTTGCCGATGCTGCAATGGAAAACAAGAGTAGCAAGAGAAGAGTACCGAACTAACAGGGGAAATGAGAAAAAGATCCTGCGAAGGAAAAAAAGAGCATCCGCAGTTTCTCAGCTCAAAGATCCAGAAGAGTCTCGAACCAAGAACAACACCCAGCGTTTCTTAAATAAGTTTGAGCAATTAGCTTCAGAACCGGGGCACCGTCTCTTCGAAACAGTGAAGAAAACCTAGTCACCGAAGCATGGGGAATTGTAGAAGTTTTTAAGCAGCACTTCCTGAGGAATTTAATTCCCACTGTACACGGGAACTAACTACTTTGCATGAGTGGAGTAAGTTCTCACTTGGTGGGAACTAAATCCCCTCAGTGGAGTTAGTTCCCGTTGGAGTTTTTTCCGTGCTCCCACGAAAACATGTTTTGCATCCAAATCAATTAATTGGGTAAACTTTATTGATTAAACTAAAAAGCAGTTTTAAATTCTGCGATTAGGTAACAAGAAAAGAAAAAATACCTTAGGGTAATTCCAGCTGCAACACTCGCCAAAATGATGCATAAAAGGAACGCCAAACATACACCTGCAATAGTCCAGCATAACTTTCCACACTGCCATAATTGGGGCGTCCTTTCTGATAGCCAATCATTATATCCCGGAAGTATTGAATGTGTTATATAAGTTGTAAGGTTGATTTCGTGCTGTTCCAATATAAGCATTGGTCGCCATTTGAATTCATATGGACTTGCAGTCTTATTCGCTGTGTTCCTTATAATATCTAAAACAATGAAGTCATATTTGGGCGTGAGCAGACTGTCTGCACTTGCTTTTCTGGCTGCGTTTGCGATGATAAAATCATAAAAATGAAAAAAATCTATAAAATTCTTTAGTATTGAGATATTTTCTGTTGTTCGGGGAATTTCCATAAAGGAAGAATTGCATATTTCTTGTAGCATTTCTATAGGTGCTTTTTTATGAACAAAAAAACACTTTTGTACGAACGAATCAATATCGCTACATATCTCGTGAACATTTGGCTGTGCAAATGACTTATTTTTGCACTCAAAAGCAATGTTGTACTGTTCCATCTGACCAGATCGGTCTAAACGCATGGGCCAGTCGACATTTTGTGGTAAAATGTTAGGCTCAGTTAGTTCAACAGGTGTTTGCTTCTGCCAGCGTCGTATTTGATGGAAAGACTGTACTGTTCCAATGCGATTGTCATCAAATGCTACATTAAGAAAATGACGGTATTTGTCACTAAGTACCGTTAGGAGGAGTAAATTAGACATTAATCTAGAGGTGGGTTTCATCAGTGAAAGGTTTTTATAGAACTTATTTCCAGCGTTGAAAGATGTCGCTATAATATCAATCAGTAGTATTTTTGTGTGGTTGAGCGTTTCAAGAAGCGATAGCACCCGAAGCGTGGATGCATCATTCATATCGGCTGTAATGATAATAGCTGTTAAAAAATAGATTAATGGAAAAGATAGTTAATTTCAATAATGGATTTGAATTTACTTTAATTCTTACCTTTTCTTGCAATATCATTTGTTAGCAAATCCTTTGCTTCATTTTCAAAAATTTTTAATCTATGAGGTATGTGCAAGTTTGAAGCTATGGCCAGTGGCAGCTCCCAGTTTTTATCTAAAAGAAGAAAAGAAAATTTGGTCTTTAAAAATTGTACTTTGGTTTTAGTGGTTAATTTTCTTAGCAGATGACAATGCTAAAAAAACAGGTTAACTGCTATAAATCAGCTGCTGCCCTGCCCCTGATTTTCCAATGTCATTACTTCCTAGGTTATCTACATTCTTCTGAAATTCTGCATGTTTTCAGTATGAAACAGAGTTCAGTCATTTTAGTAATTTAAAACCCCAATCTGCGGAAAAATTCCTAGAAGGCTGAATTTTTGTAAACATCTTTATTACGGTGCTGTTATGAAGATGTGAAAAATCAACGTACATAGATATCGTGCCGATTAGAATTATGAGGTTTGATGCCTGTATCACCAAGAATTATCAGACCCTTGTCAGCGGGCGATAAAGAAATTTTTGAGAGTCCTTATGGCTGTGAGAAGAGGTCTCTTTACCCAGTATTTGTTTATTTAAATTTGTCTTCTCTCTGATTATTCGAAGAAAAGGGTTTTCCAATAAGAGGTGTTATTTTGGATAGCCCGATATTTCGGTAGTTGTCACTTTTAAGGCTATCATTTTTTAACATTTGACAAGTAGAAACTACGCCATTAATAAAAATGGAACGATACATGCTTAAATGACGCATTGAAATAATTAAAATTCACTATAAGAATGATGAAAAATTTGAAACCATCGATCTTTTACGGGAAAAGTTTCCGGACCGTGTTATCTCTCGAAGAGATGATCACTATTGGCCACCGAGATCTTGTGATTTAATACCTTGCGACTTCTTCCTTTGGGGCCACGTGAAAGATAAGGTTACGCCAACGGCCAAGCGTCGATTCAAGACCTCAACGATGGAATTCGTGAGGCTATCGAGGACATAGGGCAGCCACTTTGCAATTTGGTTATGGAAAATTTCATGAAAAAGATATGGTTCTGTAAGCGTGGTCGTGGCGGCCATTTGGCTGATGTTGTGTTCCATTATTAACGGCATACCTTCCTCTTTATAATGAAATAAACATTTGATCATTTATCTCAAAAAATGCCATTTTGACACGTGAATGAGGGTGCTTTTCTGATATTCAGCCTTATCACGAATAAATTTTCCCTGGAGTTTTTTTCCCAAATTGGGAACTTTGCTTTAATTTCGAAAAATTCGTATCGCCAATAATTTTTTCCAGGAAACTCTTTCCTTATTTGGAACAGAATTTTCATTTGTTAACTTCCCAGAGGAAGTTATTGTAATGTGTCCGATTTTGTGAATCTCCAATTTTTGCATATCTCCATGTTTCTAGGTCACTAGAATCCGAATCAAGCATTTTTATAATAGAGAATATATAATACCTAGAGTCACGACTTCGGGTGTTCACTCTCTTTTTGCCTACAAGCTGCAATTTGGTCGTTTTGTACTAACCCAGTGAGAATGTGTTAGTTTTCCAATGCTTTTTAAATGAGAAACTGCACCCATACATTCGCACTGAGTTAGATACAATGCTCAGGTCGGAGTCGAGGTGGGTTTCATGGGCTCAGAATTCGAAAATAAGATTCCGTTGAGCTCAGCATTTTCAAAAAAAAAACTTAAACATACAAAAAATGCATGTATTATGAAAAATAAATACGTTATATTGTTTCTTTGCACTTTTAACATATAATTGTACTATAATTTACCAATATTTGTATCAAAAATCTTAATAAATCTTTAAAAAAAAGTCGTGCGTTTAGTCTCGTATTTGCTGTGGTGGAAGTCTGTCACTTTGGGTTTGTGCATCAGGAAAAAAATTTTGTCACGGCTATGTGCTCACTATTTTGTCACCTCTTACACAGGTTCACGGAAACGAAAAAAAGAGAGGATTGTGAGAGTTCACCTCTTACACAGATTCACAGACACGAAAAAAAGACAGGATTGGGAGAGTTCACCTCAGACAAATTTTGAGGGTGTTTTCGGCAAGGGACGACAAGGTCGTGACTCTAGGTATTATATATTCTCTATGATTTGTATGATGATGTCTGTGTGTGGATGTGTGTTCGTATGTGCGTATGTGCGGACGTGCGTTAGGTTTTTTCAGCTCAATTATCTCGCGAACCACTCATCGTATTGTCATAATTGTATATTGTCTCATTCGACGCGGTATTGTGTTGTTAACAGCTGATTAGGTTTTGAGTGAAATCGGCTTAGCGATTTTTAATGGCAATTAAAAATCTAAGACAACCCTAATATAATGAAAATTATGATAATTTCTGTATTGATTTCAATAATAGTGCAAAAAATCTTATAGTTTGTTGAAAAAAACAATATTCAGGAGTATTATATACTATATTTGATTAATAACTAACCCGCCGTATAAATATGAACATTCGGAAATACTAATCCGATTAAAAAAATTGCTTCAATAATAGAAAACTACAATATTCAGCAGCAATATAGGCTGTATTTCACTGTGCAAAGTAGTTGTGCATGAGTCCACGAAATGGTAAGATCAACTTTTGGCAGATTGCACCACTGTTATTCAATAAACTTAATGTTTTTCATATATCATCAGTCTTATGGAATTTGACTTTGAACCAACGTGCGTGTACAACTAGAACGAATGCATCGGCTGAATATTTTGCAAAACAACTAATGTTTTCACGTATTTTTCTTCTCTGGGAAATTAGTAGTGTGGACTCCATGGGTCGCACTACTATTTTTTTTATTTGAATTTGACAAAAACAAAATATTTTATTTAAATTTGAAGCTTTCATCACACTTACCTCCAACAAATATATCTACTTGAGTCCAATTTAGTTTAGCCGCAACACTTTTAACGGCAAATGATATTGCTTCAAACGACGGTAGAAAACTATTCGACTCCTAAAAAAGAGAGATAAAATGTATGCATAATCCATTTCTACAGAAAAAAATAACATAGATATGAAATTGCAAAGTTGATTTCAACAAAATTATGTTAGGACTAGGTCGTCATATGAAATATATTTAAACGGCGAGCATTTTTTTTTTGTATGGTACATTTAACTCGGCCCACAAATACCTTACGAAGGGGCAAAAATAACATATCAAACGAAACACGAAAGCATTCTTTCGTTAGATGTACTGTGACTGTTTATTATTTAAATATTCTGTACCAAAATTGCTTAAAACAATAGAATAAAATAAAAGAAAAAATGAGGTACTTAAAACAAAAATAATTGGAATTATCAAATCGCAATGGTACCAAATAACTGTTGTGTCCAGGGTATCATAAAGAAAAATAATCAGAAATGTCATTAAGACAATAGGCGCAGGCAGAAGTTTTTGAATGTCAACCTGCATAAATTGGTATTTTTTTTTTTTTAAGTTGTATTTGATACATTTGAAGACACACAATGATATGACTGTATTTGTTAAAAAAGATTTTTTACGTCACTTAACTATTCCGGAAACATTGTCATAATCATCATCATAATACATATTATAATGAAATGGCTAACACTTTCTCTGTGGTTTATGCGGCATACAACAACCAAAGGGGCATGGATTGCATATAGACCGAAAGCAGCAGGCGACGAGCTAGATAGGAGAATGCACCAAATCATCTGTAAGATATGGATCTTACAGAATCTATCTTGCACGTCGCCTGCTGCTTTAAACAGCTCGGCAGCTAGACCATCTACTCCAGCGGCTTTGTTGGATTTCAGCCAGAGGAATGCATGCATTGTTTGCCCGATCCTGAAAAAGGGGGATCCTCTAAACTGCGCTAACTAAAGAGGAATATGTCTACTTTTTTTAAACATCGACCAAATTTTCATGTTGTGGCAGATCCTGGAAAAAGCCTTCAAACTCCAAATCGATACCCACCACCCTTGCATCGATTTTAAAGCCGCGTATGACGTCATCTACAGAAACGAACTGTACAAAGCTATTTCTAGTTTGGGCATCCCTGCAAAGCTCGTTCGCTTGTGCAAAATGACGATAGAGAACTTACGCTGCTCCATCAAGATTGGCAATGAACTTACGGAATCTTTCGACGTCAAAAAAGGATTCAGACAAGGTGATGCACTATCGTGCGATTAAACATCGACATACTCTTTTCAAAATCTCGACTGACAAATTGTTTTCCATTGTCAGTACACATTCATGGACTCCAAATACGTAGAACACTTCGTTATTGAGAAATCTCAAAGCAGTCTCCGCTGTCGCCTTGCGAAGTGCCTTCGCTACAACGAACTATGTCATTTGATGGTCCAGCGCAGCAACAATATCAGTATTTCCGAGTCGCGAGCGTAGAAAAGGTCCAAGGAAGTCCATGAATAACATCTAAAAAGGTCTCTCAGCCACAAATGCTTCAAACACCGGAGGTCGAAAGGTGGCATTTAAAGCTTTCGGGGCCTTACAGATATCACATTCTCCTATGCCTTAACCTTGGCTAACATGTTTGGCCATAAGAATTGTTGCCTTAGTCGATAGAGGTTTTTTGCAATCCCACCATACGAAGGTCCTGGTGGTTGATGAGCCAGTGCAATCAAACGTTCGGTTAGCTGTTCAGGAAGCCAAAGCTTCCAAACTTCATCATCTTCAATTGGGTTTCCTGTGCAGTGTTTGACCTTTTTGTAGACGAAATTTTCCAACACACGAAGGTCAGGTAGCTGATTGCTTTGATCTATGCAGTCAATGATATTACGGTATTTCTCAGATTGAAAACTGGGGTCCTCAAGATCAATATGCAATACCTCACAGGAATTATTCACCATCGAAACATCGCACAGCAGTGCGTCGACTTCATGTACGCGTGAATGTGCATCGGGTACAACGTTCTGAGTTCCTTTACGATGTTCGATGGAAAAGGCAAAACCTTGAAGCTTTAAGCTCCATCTAGCCAACCGTCCACTTAAATCTTTCGGATTCACTAACCACTTCAAGCTCGAATGGTCGCTAACAATTCTGAAAGGATGTCCCTCGACATAAGCTCGAAACTTTTGAACTTCCAAAACAGCAGCCAAACACTCACGCTCAATCACGCTGAAGTTGCTCTGGGCCTTATTGAGTTTTTCCGAATGGCAGCAAATGGGCGGTTCATTACCGTCGTTACGGAAGGGAATTTCTTTACAAAAATAAACAAATATTTATAAATATTTACATATGCACTTATATTCTTACTTACCGCTTTTTTGGTTTACCAAATTACACTCACCTTAATCGTCGGACACGGCCACAGGAGCACAGTCTTGTTAAAGCTCTTCGACAAACATTCCATCAAATGACAATAACCCATATAATTGCTTTGTCGGTTTTTCTCCTCTAGTTCAGAATCCTCTCTTACATTCTTTTGCGCTTCTATGTTCAGGTTTTCCTCATGTTCTCCGTTCAATCCATCACTGGTGATGGTCCTTACGATTGTAGTATAATTTTTACTCTCTAGATGCTTAACGAATGCACCTAATCCTGTGAAACAAAAGAATAAGAAAAAATAATAAAATGTTGAAATCTTTCAAAGGTTCAGAAGAAGAAAGAAATGCCTTGAAAAATAAATGGACAAGCATAAAATCGTGAGTAATTTTATCATTTCTTATCTTGTTTATTTACAATATCACCGAGTCGTGTTTGTGACAACACCTACAAACAACTCAAAAATGGCTGGAGCGATCGATTATTCAGTAACAAAAAAAAAATATTAAGCGAAAAAGTGTAAGATGACAATGGAAAAATCACGCTGTTCCATCATGGTCGAAAAAAACCTAACGGATGCTTTTGATGTCAAAAAAGGTTTTAGACAAGGCGATGCGTTGTCATGCGATTTTTACAACAGTTAACGCTGTCAACAAGAAAGGACTACCAACATCGACGTCTTGGAGCAAACGTCAACATAAAAAGATTTAACTTTTATGTAGTTAAGGACTTTGTCTACCTCGCATCCGCTATCAACTCAGACAACAACGCTGAAATCAAACGAAGAATCACTCTTGCCAATCGGAATTAGAAGGCAATTGAGTAGTAAATTCCTCTCCCGAGCAACTAAATTGACACTCCACAAAACCCTCATCATCCCGGTCCTCGTGTAAGGTGCAGAGACATGGACCATGACAACATCTGATGAAAACGCCTTGGGCTGCTTTGAGAGAATAATAATTCTTCAAGTGATTTTTGGTCTCGTCTGCATTAATGGAGAATGGAGACGAAGATTCAATTCAAGAACTGTACAAGCTGTACAGCGATACTGACCTGACCAGAAAAGTTAAAGTCCAACGACTGAGATAGTTGGGTCATGTTGAGCGAATGGAAAATAATGCTCCGCCTCGCAGAGTCTTTGAATCCAAACCGGAAGGACGTCGCAGAAGAGGAAGACCGCGACTCAGGTGGAGCACACAGGTGGTAGAGGATCTGAACCAACTCGGCGTGCATAAGTGGAGATAGCTAGGTATGGACCGAACTGGCTGGAGAAGTTGGGTGAGGCCCTGGTCCGACCTGGAATGTAGCGCCACCATAAGTATGTAAGTAACAAGTGAACCAGCGTATACACACCAAGTCACAAAACCTTAAAGGCTGAATCACAAAGGCGCTTCAGCTTCAGCTTCGCTTGCGTTACGATGCACTTGCTTTGAATTTGCTTTGAATGACAGTTCTCCCTCCATCACATCATCATCCCTACAAAACAGCTTTGCCACTTTACCCTTTTCGATTTCGCACCATCCAGAATTTCTTAAAATCTACTTCACGCAGAAAAAATGTAATTCGATTTTAGATATTTCCAAAATTCGCTTCGATTAGCTAATTTTTTTAAAAACTTTATGTACAGTTTATATTGAAAAATGGCATGTCTTCATCATACTTCTCCTATTTTCAGCAGGAAAATAGATAAGTGACATCTGCAATAAAGTTTCTATTATTATACGCGAACAATAAGCGGACACAGTTTACAAACACGAAATGTCAACCCATACAAATACGCAAAGTATGAGTCACGGGATTGCTTTGAATTGTTTAATATTTCAGGCCGCGTGGGACTTGCGTTAATATGTTGGTTGAATTCAACCACTAGTGTCATATTTTAGCCTGCAATTTAATATTTAATAAATTTTATCCACCATGTAGTGCCAAAATTAAATCGAACATTTTAACACAATTCGGACACAATTCTATATGAACTTTTGATAATAACTGTTTGTTGCTCTGTGCGTCAATGTATCCAAGGCCAATATAATATACACTACATATTTTAAATCTAATTCGCTTTTTTTCACTCTTCTTCGCTTTATTCCCATATCTACTTCGATTCCTTTTTTTTCAAGTGGTAACGCTGCTCCAAAAACAAATGAATTCTGGGTATGTATTTTTTTCTTAAACAACTGTTGACCTGTCAGACAAAGCAAAAGTTCAGCTTCCATTTGGAGTCACGTTACGTACGAAACGTGAGGTCAAAGCTACATTGTGATAGCAAGCATTGAATTCCTATAGCTGAACTCGTAAACGTCAGGCGAAGCTGAAGCTGAAGCGTCTTTGTGATTTAGCCTTAAATCTTTTAATCACAAAGACGCTTTAGCTTCAGATTCGCCTGGCGTTTACGAGTTCAGCTATATGAGTTCTATGCTTGCTATCACAATGAAGCTTCGACTTCACGCTACGTTTGACAACCGTAAGGAAAAGAACGCAATGTTACGTAATGTGACTCCAAACGGAAGCTGTAGTTCCAATTTGCTTTGTCTCATTGTCTGACAGCTCAACAGCTGTTTAAACAAAACAAAAAAAAACAGTACAAACACAAAATTAATTTATTTTTAGAGCAGCGTTACCCCTTGAAAAAAAAATGGAATTGAAGTAGATTTGGGAATAATACGAAGTAGATTGAGAAAGAGCGAAGATTTTAAAATAGTGTAGTGGCCTTGGATACATTGACGCCAAGATGGACATAGAGTTATCATAAAAAGTGTATCTATACAGATCTACAATTTGGGCCGTGTCCGAATTGTGTTTAAATGTTCGATTTAATTTTTAAAGTACATTGACTAATTGTTCATAAATTAATTTTCGAACGGAACAATTTTTTTAACGAGAATATCGGAAATCTAAAAATAATTCTTTTACTCACCCTCATCTTTAATGAACTCAACTGTTGCATTATCAAGATTTACTTTGAAAAATTCCACAAAGTTTTCAAAGCCTTGTTGCATTTTCATTGTATTGAGAACTCTCGATGACATCAGCACACCCACACGATTCTTCTCTTGATTTTGCTGGTTCTTTTGTGAAGTGGCGATAGTGTCCAATTGCAGTGACTTGTTTTCGATGGATTGATGTGGAAGGGGTGACACCGACGACGACAACAACAACAAGGCCAAAGATGGTGAAATGTTCTGATCAAAATGCACTGCAGTCAGGTCAGCTTTAAGGAAGGAAAAGGCTGTCAACAGCAGAAATAATTTAGAATATTGACAGATTGATAACTTCATTTAGAAAGGCGCTGTTGGCGTCTATGTAGGAAGAATGATGGCACTTTGTTTTTATATTATTTGCTTTCGATCGAATGCTACCGTTTCTAGATTTTATTTCAACGAAAGAAAGTATTTGGTTTCCTTATTGAGTTAAATCAAAAAAGAACCCTAGTCAGAACTGATGAATATCAATTCCAGCCACAAGCCCGAGTGCAAGCCGAAGTAGTTTTTTTTTTTTTTTTACTTCGACATTCTGTCATGTCAAAGTTCGTACAGCTTTCATCATCTAGTATGCTGACACTCCTCACTGAAATAACAGAAAAAAAAATTTTGTCCATGGTTAAATTATCTATGTAAGCATATTACAAATGAATAACTTCATTCAAAGGAGATGTTAGTGTTAAGTTTTCCTAAAATTTATATGTAAATTTACAAACGTCAAACTTTTCTGCAGTGATTCCGCATCACTGTTTTTTTGCGATGTTGATCGATTACTTACTTGATGTTAAACAACACTTTCTATTTAATAAGTTATGGAAAAAACCAAAGAATATTCAATAAATATTAAGTTTCTATGTATCTGCCAACATCGACTCAGACCACTTGTAGCCAAGGTACGAATGCGGATATCCCCAACAAGGCCAACACGCGAAAATGCTAGGAGGAAATTCGACGTGAAACGGCTACAATCGCAAGAGATTGCTAGATCCTTTTAAGATCGTGTCTTCGAAGATCTCCTCAGAAGTCCTTTGTTGCCAGCATAAAATATAGAGAACTAGTGGCAACACTGACAAGCAGCCATCAGTAATGCCGCCTCTGAAGTACTAGGGTTTACACGGCCACCACAACGAAAGCCCTGATTTGACGATGAATGCCGGCGAGCACATGCAGCTAAAAAAGAGGCATACAAAGCGGCGCTGCAAAGAAGGACACAAGCAGCTTGTAAGCTCTACGAGCAGAAGAGGAGAGAGGAGCATAATCTTCTCAGAAAGAATAAAAGGGAGCATGAGAAGCGCGTGATCGAGGAGATAGAGGGATGTTATAACAGGAACAAGGTTCGAAAGTTCTACAAAAAGGTGAAACAAACCTCCAGGGCTTATACACCCCGAACTGAAGCCTGTAGAGACGATCATGGGAACATCGTAGTGGAACCGCAGTCAGTGCTGAGGATATAGAAAGACCACTTTTCCAAGCTGTATAATGGTGATGACGAGGAAACTCCGTCAGCAATACAGAATTGGGTGCAGAAGGCCAACAATTCCACCCACTCGATTAGGACGAAGTGAAGATAGCGATATCTAAATAAGTCGAACTGTACAAAACCTGTACAAAGCAGCTGTAGATGATTTGGTTAGCAGCTCAATTGCAAAATTTGGTCGGAGGAAAGCATGCCCGACGAATGGAACCTCAGCATCGTATGCCCGATCCTCAAAAAAGGAGATCCCCTGAACTGCACCAATTACAGAGGTATAAGTCTCCTTAACATCGCCTATAAGATCTTGTCTACCTTGCTATGTGAACGTTTGAAGCCTTTCGTCAACAACCTGGTAGGTCCTTATCAGTGTTGCTTCAGACCCGGAAAGTTCACCATCGATCAAATATTCACCCTACGGCAGATCTAGGAGAAGATCCAGGAACTTCAAATCGATACCTACAACCTTTTCATGGATTTCAAGTCCACGTATGGCAGCGTCTATAGAGACCAACTATGTAGAGCAATGTCTAGTTTTGGCATCCCAGAAAAACTCATCCATCTGTGTAAGATGACAATGGAAAATTCACGCTGTTCCATCATGGTCGGAAAAAACCTAACGGACGCTTTTGATGTCAAAAAAGGTTTTAGACAAGGCGTTGCGTTGTCATGCGATTTTTTCAACACCATTCTTGAAAAGATTGTGTAAGGCTCCAATGTCAACACCAGAGGCACAATCTTTCAAAAATTCATCCAGCAACTATGATACGCAGACGACATTGACATAATTGGAAGAACACAGCGTGATGTCAACCAGGGACCGAGCTGGCTGTAGAAGAGTGTTGGGTGAGGCCCTGGTCCGAACTGGATTGTAGCGCCACCATATGTATTTTCCCCACTTGCAAAATAATATATGGCTTCAAAAACTAGTCAGTCTGTTGTACAGACACTTTTTTGTTTACTTTTTTTGTTTTTCACAATACGAAAATGAAACTGTTAACCTAACTCTGTCTTTCCACGTCATTTGCAATGTTCAGGAGTTCAATAACGATGTTAACCGAAACCTGCTCCTAAACCCTATCCGTATTTTCCATCTTTCCTAGTGCTCGCACTAAGCATTGGCCTAAGGGTATCGGCGAGGGGCTCGAGCGCATGTCCTTTTAAAAAAATACGAGCTAGAAGGAAACAGCTCATACAAGACGCTATCTCCAAAAGAGAGAAATGAAGAGGCCTCGCCCTTGTTCTCTCGAACGGGGCCACGGCATTTCCTATGACAGCCAATTCACACCTCAGCATTCAAATTTTTTCGGAACGCAAGAGGTCCAGCGCTCTCGGGCACGCCAGCAAAAAGGGAAAGTGAAAACATTTTAGATCTTTCAAACAGCCTTTTCTGTCTTGAGATGATAAATCTCATTGAAAAAATTGAAAAATTAATGTCTAAAGTCGGTAACTTCAACTCCGTAGCGAATAAAAGGTTGGCCTACCTCGAATTGGTCATCGAACTATTTTCTCCTTAGTATAATGCATCTTAAAATTTTAACATTCAACATTACGTCTCTTATAGTTCATTTTTCAAGATATTCATTTGTTTTAATTCAAGAAACCGATCTATCAAGTAGGCATAAAGTTTGTGTCGACAATTTTAACATAATCCGAAAAGACTACCACAAAGTGTTGCAATTTTCATCAAAAACAAAAAAAGTACAAGCTTGTGGATTTCAACTCTTCTATTTTTCCTTCTGTTTTCGTTAGCATTACATACAATCAAGAGGAATTGCAAGGAAATTCCTTCTGGGTTCAGTGTTTTTTCCATCTTCATTATTTATTGCTTTACTTGCTCTCAATTAAACAGAATAGAAAGCTAGGCTATTGGTTTCGAGGGAGCTATCATTAGGCGTGTTTTTTTGGCACAGCTATCCGCATCTGCAGTTGGAGCTTCCATGTATTACAAATACAACACGCAGTTGCGGATAAAACTTAAACTTAAATCTGACTGCGGATAAAAAATTTAAATTTTTTCGAGTATCGATACTCGATCGGAGTAAAATTGAATTTCTTAGGTTGGTAACTCGGATAATCGGATAACTCAAAGAGTCTCTAAGGCTGTGTTCGCAAAGTGAAAAACACTTTAAGTGCGTTCTTTTATTAAAGTTTATTTTGAATTAAAATTGGAACGCACAAATCAAGGAACGAGTCACACATAGTTGCCTTATGGTGTTTAATATTTTTCTTCTGTAATGTCGTTTTCTAAAGTGCGAAATTTACAAAATTAAAGTTTTTGTTTCTTTGTAGCGCCATTTGAATTTGGAAAAAAAAAACTACAAAAATTGTTTTTGACATAAAAAAAGATTTCTGCATCATTTCTTTTATTTTTGGGGTGGATAATCTTTGACTTTGACATTTTTCAAAAAGTTCTCGTTGAAGTCATACCTTAAGAGTCGAGTCAAATTTGTGAATCTGACAGCTAAATAGAGGTGGTGGAAGTGAGGAAAAAGTGGATAAATCTCTGATTTCATGAAGTCTCAAATACTTGAGATTTAAAAAAAATGGATTCGAGATTCAAAATCTGAATCTTGTTTTGTATCAAAATTCACACATACCTACAAGCACACACACACTTTCAAACACACTTCTCTGTTTGACATTTGTTATTCTTATATTTATTTGTTTATTGAACGACGCTTGAAGAAATCTATACGAACATACCCCAACATGTCAAAAACTTCTCCGAAAGTAAAACCAAAATAACAAATCAAACTTTGAACAAATGCAGATGGATGCACAAATGGAAAATAAGGAAAGAAGGTGAATCCAATTAACTTTGGTTTATAAATTAATTATACCTACGTTAAAAAAACTCAAAAATAATATTGAATACATTTCGGTTTTTCTTTGTTTTTGTTTTATTATCCAGCAGCAAGAGAAGTCTACCAACTTAAAAATAAAATAAAACTGCTGCGGATGGGCAACTGCGGATACGTTTTTTTGGTAAATCGAATTTGGCTGCAGATAGCGATGCCAAAAAAACACGCCTATTGTCGGCAACTTAAACGCTAGGAGTCCAAATTGAGGGGATCACTCGAATAACATTAACACTTGAACCCTGGGTTCACAATTTCAACCCTTCAATTTTAACAATTTCGTCTAGTTCACCAACATTTCCTAGAGGCCCAGTGGTCATTCCTTGACCACTTGACCAATCAACAATCCTCCAGATATTTTAAAGACACAAATTGGCCTCTCTTCAGCAACCAATTTGGTCAAAAGCTGAACATTTTTTAAAAAGTATAAAAACCTGCCTGAAGATATGGTAAAGCTCTATAAATCAAGCATCAATGTCAGAGACTCCTTAAAAATATCTTCCACAACTCCTACAACAGGATAAATGCACCTTAGAAAGAACTCTTCTCTCAAATCTCACGTCGTCGTCACTGCGGGGTTCACTATTTTACTTGCTATAGTTTTGTTGCTAGGTTTTCATAGACGTCAGACGAAAAAACTTTTTTACTGAAATTTCATTTAACCCCTACAGTGTTTATGAGTTTTTATTATAATTATCCTTTCAAAACAGGGGCCGAATTACGGCATCAGTTATCGAACGAACGAGTATTGGGATTATGACATTCGATAGGTCACGTATCGTTTGAATAAAAAAATGTAGTAGTTTTATCGAGTCTCTATTTGTTTTGAAGGAATTTTGAAAGGTTTGACAAATAAAAAAACAAAACTTGAGCGAAATAGCAGAGAAAAAAATATAACTTTTTTAAATATGAAGAAACACAGTTTGGCTGTTAACAGAGGACGAGATTGATGAAGCCATGAAGCTTAAAATCTTGACCAAAATAGATTATTGGCAAGGAATTTCATAATAAAATAACTTAAACAGTAAAATTTAATATTTTTCTCAGAAAGTTCCTACCATCAGTGAGGTGCTTATGTGTCGAATGAAATTACGGTCGATAGCTGAGTAGAGAATTTAAATTATTGTACTAGAACTCGATACATAGCTCGATATCGTCAGAGGTAATGCCAAACACATACAATTCAGTATCGTATTATTCGATAACGGATGCCGTAATTCGGCCCCAGGAAAAATTGTGTAAATATAGTAGGTCCGTTGGCGTACTATCTACACTAAAATTCGTTAGACGGCCCACATTTTAATTGTCAGGTTTTTTTGTATGAAAAATTGAGACTTTGAATTTGAATTTATTTATTTATTTGCTATTTTCAATTAAATTTGACACTTTTTCACAAATCAGACCAAAGAAATTTCTTGGGCTAAAATTCGTAAATTGGGGAAATTTGGTTAAGTTTCGTAATTTTTCGTAAAATGGGACTGTTAAAGGAGGGTACGCGGACGTACCTAGTGTTTGTATATTTAGTTCTTTGAAAAGTAATGATTTTCTTTGTGAAAATATGCTTGAATGAATATCCAATCGATGTCCCAATTTGTTTTGTTTGTATTTGTGATAGTGTAGGTCAAAATATCAGTTTGTATGCTCTGGTTAAAAATTTTATTGAAACAACCAGTAAATTTCCCTTGAAATTAAAAGCATTTGATATTAAAAAATCCAAAAAAGGTAAATACAGAGCAACACTGAAATTTCTTCAAACGGAACTGTCAAAATAGTAAGTATACGCCATACAACGTCATTTTTTAAAGAAGAAAAAATAATTCAAAACAAGAATGGAAATTGAGGAACAATTTTTAATAAGAACTCTGAAAACAGCATACTTAAAACACTGCGTTCTTCATCGCGCCTGGGAGAGATGCCCAAAACTCATATTTTAAAATAAATACCGTTATGTTTTCTCTTATCATATTTGGTTAGTATATGCTCTCCCACTTCTTTTTGTAAGCTTTTCATTATCATTAAAGTTTAAAGTAGTGCCCAAGCCAAGGCTTCAAAGTTCAAATTCATACGTGGTTAAGTGAACAAACATTTATTTGATTACATTAATTATTCTGTTTTTTTAGTGTGTTTAGCTAAAAAAGAATTTAAACAAATATTATCAGCTATGGGAAATGGTAAGCAGAGTTAAAATAACTGATTATAAGAATTGTAGTTGCATATTCACGAGAGGTTGTTGAAGTTACAGTAGAGGCCCTGGTTATTGAACAAATATCAAATTAATGAAAATGCACATTTAAATTTATGGATATAATTCATGCATTCGAATGTTCTTAACACAAAACTGAAGTCAAAAGCTAAGCGCACAGATTAGTTTAAAAGGGAGATGGGAAACCGAGCTGCCAAAATGACAATGCCTACAAGCTGCGGTTAACGTCTACTGCGAGAGTATGCGTGTTTTTCCCAATACTATCTCAGTAAAGTTAGGCACCCCACCCTGGGGACAAAATTAACCGGTAAATTTGAAAATTTGTAGTTTTAACGTTCGAAAGGTGAGTAAAAGTGAGTAGAAGAGGGACATGTTCAGTCCCTGTCAGTCAGAAAGATATCAAAAAAGTAAAATTGCATGAAAGCAGCAAATGGCATCAAATGTATCAAGCAGTCGAATTTCCAACATCAAAATTGAACATAAATGAAACTAGAAAAAGCTTCAGTGCAATAAAGGGCCGGTAGGCGGTAATAGGTATTAGAAAAATCTATCATTAAATATTGGAATAGTGGGAAAAATATACATATTTTTTATCATCAGAAACATGTATAAATATAATATGTTGGAAGAAAAATAAATCGAAACACAAGATGGGAAGCAAGGCTGTCAAAGTGACAGTTGCTTACAAGCTTAAATTTGTGGATTGTAAATATGTACCAATCAATCCATCTGTTCACCAGAGAAGAATAATTTTGGCAGTTAAATTTGAATTTAGAACTAAGAACTTTGAACTTAAAATTACAGAATGTTTAGTATAATACTACGTTTTTTCTACCCTAAATTTTGAAAAAGTCGAGATATGTTCTTAATCTACTTCGCTTAATCTTATCATTAGCGTCAGTGGAATCTTAACATTGTTCTTTAGCGGACTATAATCTTACGCCAATACTTTTAAACATTTGCATGCGTTTCTGCATCTAAACATACTTAATGTAAGGCACAAAAAACATGTCTTCGGTCTAAAGTTTCGGAACGCAACCAAAATCATAAGTTGTAGTATTTTCGTGGTGAGTTTAAGAAAAACGTACAATTTCAAAACTCAATCTAGCAATCCATGTTAAATTTGAAAATGCGAAAACAAATAAAAGAGAACTGTTAAGAATAGGAAAGAAAAAGAAAATGAAGAAATATGAAAATTGCGGGATCTAGAGAGTTAAACGTAAGTCAGTTTCCGATCTCCTTTTGTGTCTAGTTAAAGGAACTTGTGCATTATTTTTAAATAACTTTTTTCTCTAATAAGTCTTATACTCATTTTCCGTATTTTTCTAGAAACCGAGCCTAGATTAAAAATTAAAAGAGAAAAAATATTTGAGGTATTTTACAAAAGCAAAGACAGCCTTCGACACTATTCCCGTGGAGGAGAGGAGAGAAAGACCGCGACTCAGGTGGCGCACTCAGGTGGAAGAGGAAGAGGACCTCAATCAACTTGGACTGCAAAACTGGAGACAGCTAGCTAGGGACCGAGCTGGCTGGCGAAACTGTTGATTGAGGCCTAACGGCCCACAACGGAATGTAGCGCCACCTTAAGAAAGTAATTGTATATGTAGCTAAGGAAACGAATTGTTGCACAGCAAAAAGAGCCAAGTTGTTATACGAGTTACGCAATTTTAAAAGCCAGCTAAAATCAAAATGGGCTAAACACAGCAACCATCATGATAGGTTCATTAAAATTGAAAGTGCCTAGTTAGATGAAAGGTGCGAAATTATTTTTCATACCCCAAACAAAGTCGGTAGGCCAGCGCTTACCTTTGAAGAAAGTAGAGAAAATTCGAAACGCAGGAAAAAAGCAAATATTTGTTCTGACCCTAGTTCAAATCTATTGGCATATGCAGCTCAAATGAATTTGAGAGCTGAGAGTAAAACAACTGAATCTGATGTTATTAAAAGTCTCAAACATTCCAACTTATGCTGAAGATTGCATGGACGTCAAATCGTCCGTTAATATTTAAAAAAATTACGCATTGTGAAGCTCTTTCAATTATTATTGAACAAAACCAAAATTCAGGTGTTGCAACAAAGAGTGCTGAATGTTCCAAAATGGGTGTTTAATGGTAGTTCAATCCACAATCAGTTCAAACAAAAGTTTGTATCTGAAGATGCAGACGACAAATACATATTTTTGTCTTATCTGGTGCCATTACGGCTAACTATGGACAAAAAAAGAGGCAATGAAGTTTTGTGGCAAAATCCTTAGCCATCTTCACCCAGATTTTGTAGGCCGGTATGCCTGCAATACAAAAAGAAACAACGGAATCGGCGCTTTCGAAAGAAGAGAATATGGATCGTCAAATCGATGGATTGATTCCTAATGAAACGACTTTAGATAGTCAATCACTTTCCATTACATTCCATGGAAGATGGAAAGATATGCAACGCGGTTTCCGGTACTAAATCTTCACTGAAATGCTAGTTATGTGACGCCACTTCCAAAGATTTTTAACAATATTGAAATTGTTTGTAGAAGGCTAATAAACGCAGGTTACGTATCATTTGGTATCTTAGTATAGCATGCTTGGATACGATTGTGCGAGTCATTACTGCAATTGAGCTACAAATTATCAACTCTTTCTTGGCGCTTATCAAGTGAAAACAGAGATTCAGTGGAACAAACAAAAAAATATTCAATTACAGTTTAAAAATCAGGTGGGACTTGTTGTAGACCACCAAATCGGGTTTTGGAAACTCGAATGATGGCAATGTAGCTCGAAATTTGTTTTCAAAACTATATCATTTCATCTTCAATCACAAAAATGACCCGAGACTTATAGGGTTAAAAGCATCAAACCCAAGGATTCTGCTGTAGAGAGGTTATCAGGGAAAAAGAAGTAAAGTTCCGGTGTTTTAGAGCCAACCCAACTGAGGAAAGCCGGAACAAGTTTAAACAAGCCAGGAAGGCCTGCAATGCCCATATTCGGCGAAACAAATTTTTACATGACATAAGGCAAAAAATACTGCAATGTCCCAAAAGCAGTAAATTTTTTTGTTCATTTCTAAAAAATATGAAGAATTCTTCTTCTTTCTCGGTCCCTACGCTCGTTGACAACGACACTCCAGTTGTTAGCTCGCTTGCGAAAGCGAACCTTATTGCTAGGCAATTCGCCGCCAAATCTTCGCTGCCAGAGAGTGTCATGACTCCTCCAGTTCTTGAGCGCGTCAATGATTCTATGGAACAAATCTTTTTCCACACTCGTGCTGTGGCGAGAGTCTTAAAGGATCTCAACATAAATAAATCCGCTGGTCCGGACGGTATCCCCGCTACTGTTCTAAAGAGGTGTTCTTCTACGCTGACAAAACCCTTGCGTAAGCTTTTCCATCTATCCTATTCTTCTGGGCTCGTTCCGAGCAATTGGAAAACAGCCAATCCCAAAAAAAAAGGCGAATCGTCTTCTCCCTCCAATTATCGTCCGATTGCACTTACGTCCCTTCTTTCTAAGGTCATGGAAACGCTGATAAACTATCAGCTCAAAAAATATCTCGAAGACCGAAAGCTTCTTAATGACCGGCAGTACGGCTTTCGCAGAAACAGGTCCACTGGTGATTTGATGACTTATCTCACCGCACAGTGGAACAAATCTTTACATCGTTTTGGAGATAGTAAGATTGTAACACTTGATGTTTCAAAGGCATTTGATAAAATCTGGCATCATCTTGAAAATGCGTGCCTTCGGTATAGATGAATCCCTTCTTCGTTGGATTAGAAACTTTCTTTCGAACCGTTCTATTCAAGTTGTATTGGACGGATTGCTGGTGTGCCCCAGGGCTCCGTTTTGTCTCCGACCCTCTTTCTCATTTTTATTAATGATCTCTTGTCTGTTACTTCTAATCCAATAAATTGTTTTGCTGACGATAGTACCCTTAGCTTCTCATATTCGTTTCCAGATTCACATCCCTCCTCTTCGAATGTGGAACTGCAACGGCAAAATATGATAGGCTCATTAAACTCTGACCTAAACAGCATTGTCCTGTGGGGAATTAAAAACCGTGTAGAGTTTAATGCTTCGAAAACTCAATGCTGTCTGGTATCGTTGAAGCGAGATATACCCCCCTTGCCACTGTTCATGAGTGGCACTTGCATCAATGAGACCGAACATCTCGAGATTCTCGGTATGTTCATCACTGACCACCTCTTGTGGACCGAACACATACGTGATGTCGCCAAAAATGCCGCAAGATGTTTGGGTTTCTTAAGACGGTGGAAGAAATTTTTCTCCCCGTCTGATCTGGCTATTATCTGCAAGACTTATATCCGTAAAAAGCTTGAGTACAATTCCCATCTTTGGGCTGATGCTCCAGCTACATACTTAAGCCTCTTGGATAGTATACAAAAAAGAGCAGTAAGAATGATTGGTGACAGAGACATCACTACACATTCACCTCATTGGAACACAACCGTAACGTTTCGTGTCTCTCTTTGTTTTACCGTTACTTCTACGGTAATTGCTGTAGTGAAATAGCCAGTTGCATTCCACCCCTTAAACAATTCAACCGTAATACCCGCGCTTCCAGGAATGCCCATCAGTTTACCCTCCAGCCCAACTTCGGTCGTACGCTGAAGTACAGAGAATCGTTCTTTAGCCGTACTACGCGAATGTAGAACTCCCTTCTACACTCTGTCTTTCCCGATCATTCCAGTGTTCAGGAACTTAAGACCAATGTACACCGGCACCTCCTCTCGAATCCCTTCCCTCTTTCCTAAAGCACTCACTGTGTCTATGGCATAATAAGGGTATACGAAACCCCTTGAGTGTATGGTTTTTATTAAAAAAAGGAAAAAATACAAAACAAAACAAAAAAAAATG
The DNA here is from genome assembly GCA_920937365.1 of Sphaerophoria rueppellii. Taxonomy (NCBI): domain Eukaryota; kingdom Metazoa; phylum Arthropoda; class Insecta; order Diptera; family Syrphidae; genus Sphaerophoria; species Sphaerophoria rueppellii. The sequence goes on from CAKKXW010000005.1 coordinate 50,345,658, forward strand.
GAAATTTCCCCAGTTGCTATTTTAATGATTTCCTTCATTGTTAAAATAAGATTAAACTTAAATCTCCACCTCCAGACACAGTGAGCATTTATAAACTTTGTTTTTCATCCATTTCTTATCCTTTCTTTATTATCTTTCTTGTCTTGTCTTTTCAAATAAATATTTAATTAATTACCGTTTATTCTTCAATTGCCTACTTGTTCTTTTGCAAGCTACCTACGTGTAAAAAATAAAACAAAACTAGCGGGACGGTTAAAATTGTTAACAGTTAAAACTGGTAAAGGGCAGAAGTACCTAGACTTTTGCACTACTTTTTTCTTAGATTTCAAGGTTGTTTTATTTTTATTTATTTATTTATTTTTTAATGAAAATATAGATACTTAGTTTTAATTTTTCCTGTTGTTAAGAAGATCATTAAGGTTTTCTCATAATGTATAACTTGATTAATGAATGTTTAGCTCTTAATTTTTCTTTACTTTCAAAGCTTTTGATAAGAGCGCTTTGAGTACCATGACTTATGGTTACTTCTAATCATAGAGTGATGTTGATATGATTAGTTACTCAGACTCAAGTAATAACATTCAACAAAACAGTTTACCTCTTCGTCTGAATAATAGTCATAATAAGTCAACATAAAACGATAGGTACACATACGTATGATGTCCCTGATTTTTTGTATAGAACCTTTAAAGGGGAACAAATCCACCTAGTCATTTTTCGCAGTGTCAACTTTAACTGTTAATGCAACGCCCGGAACAGAAGCTTAAAAATGAATAATTTTAATTATTTCTGTAATATTTTTCTTTTGTGTACCGCTCAAGTTTATCGTAACATAGGGATTAACCAAATCTACTTTCTATAGCAAACGTTTTTCAATACAAACAGATTGTTGCTGAGTTCAGTATACGTCCGACCAATCCAAAAGTTCTCTACTTGATAACAGCATATTTATTTTTTTTTTGTAAGTTAAAACAACATATACTATGTAAAAGTCATTAAAATCAAAACACAAAAAAAGAAGCTTAGCTAGTTTTAAATTGTTTAAATAATATGCATTGGATGTATCTTTTTATGTACCTACATATTAAGAATGGTAGCAAAGATGTTCCTTATAAAAATTAACACATACTCCCACCAGTCTGATTTTTGAGACGGTCTTATCGAATATTTACCTCGATCCTAGTTGACATGCTACTGTTATTTCTGTTGTGCTGTATTTTCTCGCTGGCGAAATTGTTTCCTTCTTTCCTTTTCCGCTTTGCGATTTACAAACGATTTTCGTCTATAATTATATTTTCTCTCTATTGGTTGATGCTTATTTATTCATTTATACATATTATATCCAATAACATGCAAGTTATTGCTGTGATTTTAATTCTGAGAATACACTTGTTTTCTTTTCTTTATTATTAATTATTATTTGCTAGTTAAAAGAAAGTATTTTTTAAAATAATCAGGTTAATTATAGCTTTTTTAGATAAAATAAAACATTCCGATACACTCATTTGAAATTTGTTAAGGGATGTTATTTCTTGAAAATGTAGATAATGTGTGTATAGATAATACCATATTTTTCCTCATGTTAGTTGATTGAAGGAAAATCACATACCGATACCGAAAAGATAATAATTGTGGTTGTAAAACACCTTGTTTTTTGTGAGTAATGAAAAACTATTTATTACACCTTTAAATTGCAGAGAAATATTCTCTTAGCCCAATTCGTTTAGATACATTCTCTTTTAATGTTTAAATTATTTTCAAGCAAGCATTGTAGTATTAAGTATTGTATCATTTTAATTTTCCAGAAATGTTTTATATTTTTGCACTCGTTTTACGACCGAACGTTATGAAAATCCCTCGCAGACTGGATGGTGCAAAAATTTATTTTGGGTTTGAGCTTTTTGTCCTTTTCGAAGAGAGTGTACCTATTGGTGAAAGCGTAACTTAAAATACTCAACGTATTGGTTTTGTATTTATAATCATATCGCATTACTCACAACCACACATTTAAATTCATCAAAGGAAATTCCGGGACCGGGATGCTCATGCTCATATTTGTTAGATAAAAAATACATATTTCCTTCAATTTTGTTTTTGTTTTGAATTCTTTAGAAACAAACCGCGTGTTCTTCATAAGAGCTTTTACCAATGAATGTCAAAATTAAGAAAAAGGAAATGATTAGAAAGAAAAAGAAAAACAAGCTTTTACTTTGTCATATATTATCCTCGTCCAACCGGGCGCTTACAAACTAAGAATGAAAATAATAAATAAAAAATCACAAAATATTAAGAGTGGCGTTTGAAGATGTTGCATGTAGAACTAAAATCAGAGCTTGTTTTTTTCCACCAACCCTTTAGTTTATGGGTCTTAAACATGAGGCAAGGAATTAAAATGTATAGAAACATTTCACATGTTGTGTGTACACACTGAGCGAAAAAGAGTGTTGCTACTGAAAAATTAGAGGGAGAAACAATGTATTTCATGTTTATGAGTAGAAAAAAAAAAGCAAAATATATGTCTTTTCAATAGGTCCTAAACATTGTTGCAATATTTGTAAAAATTTTATGAAGCAGAAGAACGAAAAATGATTTTGTTTTTCACTACTCAAAAACCAAAATGTCTCAAATAATTTGCTAGTTACGACCTGGGGATCCGCTATCAACATTCAACTCAGACAACACCAGCGCTGAAATCTTGCCAATCGCTGCTTCTTTGAACTTAGAAGGCAATTGAGTAGTAAGTCCTCTCCCGAGCAAATAAAATGACACTCTACAAAACCCTCATCATCCTGGTCCTCCTGTTCGGTGCAGTGATATGGATCACGACAACATCTAATATGAAAACGCTTTTGGCTGCTTTGAGAGAAAAATTCTTCGAGTGATTTTTGGTCCCGTCTGACTGAAAGAATGGAGTCGAAGATTCAACCAAGAACTGTACGAGCTGTACAGCGATACTGACCTAGCCAGAAAAGTTAAGGTCCAACGCTGGAGAAGGGGGGGTGAGGCCCTGGTCCGACCTGGACTGTAGCGCCACCATAAGTAAGTAAGTAAGTATGTAAATAAATTTACCTTGAAGCATCCGTCAAATGAATTCGATTTATCTTCTTACTTTTGATGTTTATTTTCTGGTTTTTATTTCGCTACCTATTTTTTTTATTGCAAAATTCAATAAAAACTATCTTGATTCCAACGATATTGAAATCAACAATGGACTGTTGTGCTGTCAATGTTTTGATTGCAAACTGTGAAGTTAGCCACGCTGCCATTAAAGGACCAAAGCTATTTGAAAACACACGAGAAAACGTTTCAGAAGAACATTCATAGTAAGAACATTAAAGATAAAGAGATCTAGATGCCTGATATCTCTAAGCAGTGCGCTTATAAGCTCCTTAATTGGTGTCTTACTGGACACTGTCTAATTGGAAGACACGCTGCGCGACTGGGCGTATTTTCTAAAGATTTCTGCAGAAGCTGCATGGATGAGGAGGAGCAGGAAACAGTTCTTCACCTCCTCTGTACCTGTCCTACTCTGGCTCATAAACGTATGATTCACTTAGGAGAATACTTCTACAATGATTTAAACGATCTCGAACACATTAATATAATTAATCTTCTACGTGTCGTTAGGAACTATAATTGGTTTCAATGAGCTTTCGAAGAAAAGCCTTTCTAGATTCATGTGGTATCACAATGGGCCTTTGATTGGCCTAAGTGTGTCTTTTAACATCCATGACAGCCACTTTAACCTAACCTAACCTAAGAACATTTGTATTTGATATTATTTGATATTTCTTAGTTTTGAGAGTACCTACATTTTTTATAAAACAGTTTATAATTGTATACACACAATAAATTTATATATTAATGTAATGAATTTTCAAGTAAAACAAATTGGACGAGTTTCTTTGTTTTTTTTTTTTCGATTGAAGAAATTCGGTTTGCTCTGTTTATTTGGTTATTCTTTTCTTTTTTTTCTATCCTGTGACCCCGGTAAAAATAATTCTAGATCCGCGCCTGACTTTACATGCATACATTAATAAAACAAAAAATAATCAAGAAATCACAGTTTAAGAATTTCAATGAAAGACATTTTTAACTCGAATACATTTCGTTAAACAAGGATTTATCAATGTAAATGTATTGCATTAGAATACAAGGTCTGAGAGAAATAAAATTTAATTCAAAAATCTTGAAATAAAAGTTGATTGAGATTTCTGACAAAAAAAAAAAAACAAAACTAAAAGCAAATTATTATGAACTGTTATAAAAAAAATACCATTATCTTAAATAACCTTTAATGTGGCAGAACATCGTAAAAAGAGTGATCATCCTGTGGAAGTTTTTTCTTTAATTTGTGTAGATGTTTGAATTTATCTTCCGATATTTTAGTGGGTGTGGAATTTCTTCAAGACGAAGTGGCCCAAAATTAAAATGGTCCAAGCATCAGAGAAATTAATTTTGTATTCAATCGAACCTTCTTTATGAAACTTCAACGCTTGAATTTGATTAACTGTAGGATCACCACTTATTTTTTTCCGGTAGTATAGAATTTTTAGAGAAGAATATTATTTTTAATAATCGAAGTTGAGGTATTTCACTTTGAAGGGAAAAAGATTCGATCGCGGGAGGTTAATTACTTTGTTTCGGAGTTTTCTTTCGATGTTTGAATGCATATGGAGTCTACTTCCGTTTGGGTATGACCTTTGACAAGAATTTTGTGAACCAAGTTTATATGTGTGGCTTAAATTTATATTCGACGGATAGTCTTTATATCTACGCAGACAGAAAAACAAAAAATATTGAAAAATTAAATTTGTATGAAATGGAATCTTTGTTTTGTTTCTCATTTCTCAACCATCCAATCACATGTGGCCACTGCAAAGTGTGGCAGGGTACAAATCAAAAGCAACGAATCTAAAAAAATCAGACCTAGCAGACATCGTACTTCCTCGTTTGATAAAAATAAGAACTTAACTTTTGCACCCCGCTTTCGACCTACCCGCTAAACTCTACCCACGGCCCTACTACCCTCTACCCGTTTATCCGCTACCTGCTTCCTGCCACTCGGTACCCCGTAACCTACTATACGTTACCCTCCACCCGCTTCTTCTACACGCTACCCGTCACCCCACTACCTGCTACCCACTACCCACTACCTCCTGGCCATATATCATATCATAAACGGCTTGGTCGAATTTATACATAATACTTTTAACTCATTTACGCCACTACCCAAACGTTCCCTCAAAATACGATGACAAACGCTGCAATGGTACAATGTACAAAAGTAGTGAGTCGAACTAAGCAACAAATCTAAAAAAAGAAAAAAATCGACAACGGAAAATGTCATGTGTATAGGTTTTATTGTCGATGAAAAACAAATATTTGACAAATAATATTTTTCTTCACTGACATTTAATTTTTTTTTTTTTTTGATACTGAAATCTGAAATTTAAAAAAATTGACGAAATCGATTATTCGTAGCTATATTGATATATTTTGCTGAAGTGAGAAAAGCATTATTTTTTAACATTTGCACCGTTTGTGATTTGAAAACCTTACATTTTGTTTGTTAACAACCTTCTATCCTTATTCCTCTTAAGTTTAAAACAAAAATTAAGAAAATCGGTCAAACGGTTGTTGAGTTTTTCGAGCGTACACAAACCAACACAACATTTTTATATAGATTAAGAAAAATTACAAAGTCCGGTATTACACGGCGCATGTTTGTTCTCGCATCAATGAAGTGCGAAAGAGAAAGGACGAACAAAAAGATGAAACAGCAATAGATCTCTCTGAACATGCACGGGTTGAAATTTCCTAGCATGTTTCTGACGTTCCCGCTTTCTACTCTTTGTTCTTTTTTTGATTTGCTTTATTTCATGTTCGTATTTTGAAAGTTGATGTCGTTTATGAGTACGGATGAAATTATTTTCGTTGTTGACTTGAAAAATACGTTGAAGAAATGAAAATAAATGTCAAATACATGCGCAGTTCTAAAATGAGAAAAAGTCTTCGTGTAATAACTTGAGCGTTAGTCCGGTATTACACGGCGCATGTTTGTTCTCGCATCAATGAAGTGCGAAAGAGAAAGGAAGAACAAAAAGATGAAACAGCAATAGATCTCTCTGAACATGCACGGGTTGAAATTTCCTAGCATGTTTCTGACGTTCCCGCTTTCTACTCTTTCTTTTTTTTTTTTATTTGCTTTATTTCATGTTCGTAATTTGAAAGTTTATGTCGTTTATGAGTACGGATGAAATTATTTTTTTTTTTGAAATCGTTGTTGACTTGAAAAATACGTTGCTGATTTGAAAAAATATAATTATTTTTCAAATCAGCAATGAAGAAATGAAAAGAAATGAAAATAAATGTCAAATACATGCGCAGTTCTAAAATGAGAAAAAGTCTTCGTGTAATAACTTGAGCGTTACGGAATGTCTGTTCAAAAGGAAATAAACAAGACTTGCGCATTAAAGTCATGCGCCGTGTAATACCGGACTTACGGAATGTCTGTTCAAAAGGAAATAAACCAGACTTGCGCATTAAAGTCATGCGCCGTGTAATACCGGACAAACAAAAATGTGTTTGATCAAAGTTCTTTTCAAAATGTTTTGATTGCTGTGTTGAGAACAAGTACGTGCTAAATAAATTAAGAGATTTAAAAAAAATAAATATCGCATCATAAGAAAAATTGCTTATCAAGAATACAAATTTTATTCATAGTTTTTTAATTCTTTTTTGTTTAAAAAGTTAATTTTTTCCCCAATACTTATACAGTTTAAATTTCGAATTTTATGCTCGTTAAGAAATTTTAGCGAGAAATGTTTTTATTTTGATGGAATTCTTTTTGAAAAAGTACGATTTTTGGGCGTTTTTGAGTTTTTGAGCCTTTACTACTGAGTAACGAAGAACTTAATTGACATAGTGCTCCAACAATGTTTTAGAAACAGTTTTTGTCTGCATAATGACACCTTAATCAGTAGTCAGTAATCAGTTTCAGTATGACAGTTAATCGCTTCACAATACCATTTGAAAAAACGCAATTTTGGTCCGGAGCACTCTTAATAAAAAATAACACGTATTCCACTCTTAGATACAGTTTTATGAAGGCATAGGATTAGAATCAATTCAATTAGAATTAATAAAAACAAGTTGTTTGTGGAAAAGCAATATAAAATATATCAGGGTTGCGTCTCGGATAAAAACATAGCTTGAACTTCAACCTTCATAACCGTTTTATTATCACGAGTTAACCCATATGGGTTAGTGAGGATAATAAAACCCGGCTAATAGTCGTGTTTTTTTTTGTTCAGTACTCAGTAGCCAGCACAGAAAAATTTCCCTCGGCAAAACAACAATTTGGATTGCAGGCGTTAAAAACAGCCAGTAAAAAAATGCCAGTTGTGCGGGCGATATAACTTTCAATATTTGAAATGAAGACATCGCTGTTGAGCTTATCTGAGTTATGCACTCGCTTAGGTTGAAGTACATGCTAATTTTGTGTAACCCGAGGCGAAACCTCAGATTCATTTTACGACGTTGGCGTTGTATGCAACAATTGCCATACAAATTGAATTTGACAGATAAAGTGAGTTGAAGCGTTCTATTCGAAGTTGATTACTGTGCTGGCTACTGAGTAGTGAAAAAAAAACGGCTAATAATAAAGAATAAACACTTTTTCGCCTGTGAATCCGCCAATAAAAAGCTGTCGGATTCCAACTCGCTGGCAAAGAGTGTGAAATTTCAAATTCGCCTTCGAATTCAATTGGTCGAATAGCAAAACGATTCTCCGCGAATCCCATAATCAGGCCCCTGAATTAAAAATGTTTATTTCAAAAGCGTCTTAAACACATTTCATAAAGTAATTTTTTTTATTAAATTTTGTTTGCCTGCATGATTAATTTTTTTAACCTAATAAACTTGCATAAAATCGTTTTGTACATGAAATGCTAAGGGCTAACTATAATAAGCGGAAGCAAATGGAAGCTTGTGTCAGTACCCAACGAAACGCTCCCTCCCGAATTGCTATATGAACCCTTTACCCATAATGAACGGATGTGTACGGAAGTATCTTTCAAAATAAAATATGTTTTTTTATTTCCACTAATTTGTGAATTTCGGTTGCCAGCAATTTCAAGAAATTAATTACCTAAAATCAACAACTAATCGAATTCCTCTTCAAAAAAATCAATTAATCTAGTCAGCTGTCAAATTTTCGTCCGTAAAGGGGCCGACCCATAGAATCCGTCAATCCGTCAGCGAAGGGGAGCGAAGTTTACGTCCGTAGGCAAAACTGAACGAAAATTGACCAAACAGAGCAATCCGCCATTTGGGGCACAATTAACGAATTCCTTGTATTCGCTCAGTTACGGACGGCACCGTCCGCTCCGTTCCGTTCATTATAGTTAGCCCTTTAATGTATTCTTTAAAGTACTATCTTCGGCATTTAGATCTTGAACGAGATCGTTTACGCTTGCTCTTTTTTATTTTTCGTTGGCGCTGTCTTTCATCGTTTGAAGAGGACGATGAATATCGTTTAACATGCTTTTTCCCCTTACTCTTTTTGCTTTTTTTTGATTTTTTTTTGTGTTCATAGCGATGACACGAAGAGGCAGATGAAAATGAACTTAACGATTCATTTGATTTTCTTCTATGCTTATTCTTGTGCCGCCTTTCACCTGTACTACTTCGGGCTAGTTCTTCCTCTCGCCCATCACGAGATCTCGATGGCCTCTCTGTCCCTGGGGAAGGGTGTTCTTCTTTTTTTTCCTGAATGGTATGGGTGAATTGTGATCTTGAATAGAGAATTTCTTCGGAAGCATTTTCATTTTGTTCTTCTGTAATCACTTTTGGCATTATTTGACCGTATTTGTTTTCCAACTTTTTGTATTCATCGTATTTGCTTGAATCTGTGGATCAAATGCAAAATGTTAAACTGATTCTGCAATAAAATTATATTATAAAGTACAAACTTATGCATTTGGAGTACTGTGAATATTCCTTTTTAGATACCGGCTGAACCATAAATTCATTGAACGACTCTTTGCAACTAGTCAGAGCCATCTTAACTATAACTCGACCTGCATGGTCATCCAAACCTTCTATTTGACCATATAAATCTTTATTCTTGCCACCCAAAACACGAACACATGCACCTTTCTTTATTTCAAGGATTTCATTCGCTTCTGGAGGAACTATCAATGCTTTGGATTTCAAAGCTTTATCTGCTCCAAGGCCCATGCCCTTTGGTCTCAATATCGGCCCTTCAATTTGATTGCTCTTTGTTTTTGGATCCTCTTTCCATCCCATTCCACGCAGCATTGCTTTACCGAATTGTGTGACTGGGATTGACTCATAATCATCAAGTGTGGGCTCTTTAGCTCCATCTAATGGTATATCTTCAGGTTTTAAGGGAAGTACCATATTTGATTCTATGCTTTCTTGTTCATCTTCTTTGCCTATTTCGGCCAAGAGTTCCCTCGCAGCTCGTTTTTCTATATCTTCTGAACCTTTTGACGTTTCCCGTGGCGTGTCATTTCTCGTTTTATTTGTTTCAACCACAATTTCTTCGTTATAAAGGGTAGCTTGCCGTATCCTTAAGCTTTGAAGTGCTGATGATGTCTTTCCGCCATCCTTCAGTGCAATTATCAAAGGCGCCTCTTCTATTTTCTTCCTAAATATTCATGAGTGATATGATAACTAGAGGCTTTAAAAACACTATATATTAAATATCTTACTCAACTAGTTGTATTGCTTGGCCCTCAAGACATTTTATTAGCTCGACTTTTTTCCTAGAATCTTCTTGTTTAACATTATTTATTAAATTTGATTTTTTTAAAACTTTGCTAAAACCAAATGATATTTTCTTGTCCATGTTGAAAACAATACATTATATACGACACACGTCAATAATAAATAGAAGATTTTCTAGGGAGATGAAATAAAGTAAGGAAATGGGAAACAAAAAGCATTTTTCTTTTTCAGCTCGGAGCAGAGCTATGTATATAAATTTTATAGGTATAATCGAAATGGAATTCGACTGAAGCGCCAACTGGTTACAAGCCGAAATAACTATTTTTTGTTTGCATAAAGCCTAGTAGTTCTTCAAAAAAAAAAAAAAAACTAATGGTGGATTTACATGTATCTGCATTTTTAGTTCTGCAAAAAAGAGAGATGCAACATACAAAAATCATGCTCGTTCGATAGAGAGGAAAAATCAAAATGCAGACATCTTGTCAAGATCAAGATTATAGAAAATAATAGAAATCAAGATCAAGATTATGGTTAAGACGAACATGTTCATCTTTTTTATAGCATGTTCATCTGCATTTGAGGTTCCTATAACTGAGTTCAGGTCAACAGCGATTCTCCCTTTCTCACCTGAACGCTAAAAAAGCAACAAAAAC
>CAKKXW010000005.1:50359042-50373061 GCA_920937365.1 Sphaerophoria rueppellii
ATTATAACCAACAACAGGGGGTTTGTATTAATTAAATTAAATTAAAACGCTTCAAAAGCTATCTTTCTTTGAGCACGATCAAAGCCGCTGAACTCTACCATTTTCCAATACAAAGTGGAAAAGGAAATTGCTTGCTTGGCGTACTCGGTTCTAAAAAAGTAACACAGATCGAGCGCTCCGAGCGCCCCGAGCTAAAAAAAAAATACCGATCTTTTTTTGACAGTTCGATTCCCGCTCCGTGCTAAAAAAGAAAAACGCCTATTTAATCTTTGATGTAGGCATTTGTCATTTTGAAAGCTTTGTTTCCCATCTTGTTACTTACTTAATCTTTGGTTCGACTGTTCGTTCGTTAAAGGAAAAGGTGAAACATAACCTTTTACCATCTCAAGTCGCCGAAACTAGCACGAGTTTCTTTCTATCGAAAACTTCGCAAAATTAAATTAAATTAATTATGTTTGGGGGACAACAACCAATATTAGTTTTGAGTAATTAAAAAATTTTAAACATTCAATTTTATAAAAAAGTAATCAATTTCTTATTTAGGTCAAAACACCAAGAGAGAATCTGGTCGGAAAGTTCAGCTGGAAAACATTAATGCTGGTAAGGTGAGTGAGTAATCGTGTTCTTGTGCCTCGCCTTTTAATCCAGCGATTTCTAGAACTTTATTCCATCTTGAAATTTTTTAAGCATGGTTTAGTACAAATATTTTTTTTTTATCATAGGCAATTGCTGATGTTATTCGAACATGCTTAGGGCCACAAGCAATGCTTAAGATGTTAATGGACCCTATGGGAGGTATTGTCATGACTAATGATGGAAATGCTATTCTTCGTGAAATCACTGTACAACACCCAGCTGCCAAGAGTATGATTGAAATCGCTCGTACTCAGGATGAAGAAGTTGGCGATGGTACAACTTCTGTAATTGTTTTGGCTGGTGAGATGCTTGCAGTTGCTGAACCCTTCTTGCAACAACAGTTCCATCCAACTGTCATTATTCGTGCTTATCGTGAGGCGTTGGAGGACATTATTAAGCATTTACAAAACGACTTAAGCATTCCTTTGGACGTGAACAACGAAGAACGCATGGCAGAAGTTGTTAAAGCTTGTGTTGGGACTAAATTCATTGGAAAATGGTCTGATTTGGCCGTCAAAATTGCTCTTGATGCAGTCAAAACAGTAACTCTTACAGAAAATGGTCGTTTAGAGGTAGATATTAAACGGTAAGTGCCAATTTTTGTCTAATGTTATATGAATATGAAATATTTTTTAGTCAATATCGATGATACCAATCAGCAGTAGTTTTGTTTTTGAAGATATTTTAGTTATATCTGAGCAGTATATCTATTTTTTTTTTCGACACGAAGAAAAGATGTGAAGTGGTCTCTAGACACCCAATATTATTGTGAAAAATATTTTTTTTTTTTTATAATAAGCACGCACTCAAGGGTTTCTATTCCCTTTTTATGCCAAAGCACAGTGCGGGCGTTAGGAAAAGTAGGATAGATGGAGAGGGTTTAGGATGAGGTGTCGATTAACATTGGTCTTGAATTCTTGAACATTGCAACGACTGGGGAACACAGAGTGTGGAAGAGAGTTCCACATTCGCGTATCTCGACTGAAGAATGATTCCCTGAACATGACTGTACGTCCGAATTTGGGCTCGAGGGTGAACTGATGGGCATTCCTAGAGGCGCGGGTATTACGGTTGAATATCTTAAGGGGAGGAATGCAGCTGACTATTTCACTAGAGCATAAACCGTTGAAATAACGGTAAAAGAGGGTGAGGCATGAGACATTACGTCGATGTTCAAGTGACGTAAATGTCCCAACGATGGTATGTTCGCCAATCATCTTAAACGCTCTGTTTTGAATACTGTCCAAAAGGCTTAAGTACGTCGCTGGAGCACTAGCCCAAACGTGGGAGTTGTACTCAAGTTTTGGACGTATATATGTTTTATAGATGGTAGCCAGATCAGAAGGGGAAAAAAATTTCTTGCATCGTCTTAGGAAACCTAAACATCTTGCGGCGTTTTTGGCGACATCGCGTATGTGATCGTTCCACAAGAGGTGGTCAGTGATGCACATACCGAGAATCTCGAGATGTTCGGTTTCACTGATGCAAGTGCCACTCATGGACAGTGGCAAGGGGGGTATATATCGCTTCAACGATACAAGACAGCATTGAGTTTTTGAAGCATTAAACTCTACACGGTTTTTAATTCCCCATTGTACAATGCTGTTTAAGTCAGAGTTTAATGAGCTTATCATATTTAGCCGTTGCAGGTCCACATCCGAAGAGGTGGGATGTGAGTCTGGGAACGAATATGAAAAACTAAGGGTACTATCGTCAGCGAAACAATGAATTGGATTAGAAGTTACAGACAAGAGATCATTTATAAAAATGAGAAAGAGGGTCGGAGACAAAACGGAGCCCTGGGGCACACCAGCATTTATTTTGTGAGCTTCAGGCTTGAACCCGTCCAGTACAACTTGTATTGAACGGTTCGAAAGAAAATTTCTAATCCAACGAAGAAGGGATTCATCGATACCGAAAGCACGCATTTTCGATAAGAGAGCCTGGTGCCAAACTCTATCAAATGCCTTTGAAATATCAAGTCCAACAATCTTATTTTCTCCAAAACGAGATTTGTTCCACTGTTCGGTGAGATAAACCATCAGATCACCAGTGGACCTGTTGCTGCGAAAGCCGTATTGCCGGTCATTAAGAAGCTTTCGGTCTTCAAGATATTTCTTAAGCTGATAATTTATCAGCGTTTCCATGACCTTAGAAAGAAGGGACGTAAGTGCAATCGGACGATAATTGGAGGGAAAGGAGGATTCGCCTTTTTTGGGTATGGGCTGGACAAATGCTGTTTTCCAACTACTCGGAACGAGCCCAGAAGAATAGGATAGATGGAAAAGCTTACGCAAGGGTTTTGCCAGCGATGAAGAACACCTCATCAGAACAATAGCGGGGTATGTTGAGATCCTTTAGGACTCTTGCTACAGCACGAGTGCGAAAGAAAATTTATCCCATGGAATCATTGACGCGCTCGAGAACTGGAGGAGTCATGATACTCTCTGGCAGCGAAGAGTTGGAGGCGAACTGCCTAGCAAACATGTTAGCTTTCGCGAGAGAGCTAACAACTGGAGTGTCATTGTCAAAAAGCGTAGGGACCGAGGAAGCAGAAGAATTCTTCATACTTTTTACAAATGACCAAAAATTCTTACTGCCTTTGGGACATTGCAGTTTTTTTTGCCTTAATTTCTGGTCATGCAAGAACTTGGTCCTTCGAATATGGGCATTGCAGGCCTTCCTGGCTTGTTTAAACTTATTCCGGTTTTCCTCTGTTGGGTTGGCTTTATAACAACGGAAACTTACCTCTTTAACCCTGATAGCCTCTTTACAGCTCACATCAAACCATGCGTTCTCTTTGGGTTTGATGCTTTTAACCCTATTCGGGATAAAAGTTCTCATTCCCAGAAGAATTAAACTTGTAATCATATCCGCACTGGAGTCTACGTCGCTATCGATTAAGCATAGTGACCAGTTAAAGATCCTGAAGAAGTTATTGAGACCGTCCCAGTTGGCTTTCTCGTACTGCCAAACGGTTCTCTTAGGAGCTCTTTCTTTAACAGGAGGTTTTTGACACGAGAAATTAGCAGATATGACACAATGGTCAGATCGGCCTAGAGGCGATAGTATACTAATTGCATACTATTGGATGTTGTTGTCGTTTCCTTTAATTTGAAAGAGCAAATAATACTTTGTACTTGTAAGGTGATGAAATAAAAGGCGGATTTCAAGAATACTATTTGGATTTAACCAAACATGTTAGTTCTTGAAAGCACCGAACAAAAGAAGACGTGAAAAAATGAAAATGTTTGACTAGTATGAAAGTTGTTAGGATACTATATTAGCAAAGTATTGAATTCCAACATAAGGATACGAAGGTTTTGAAAGGAAATGATGCATTTAAATGATTCATTTTTTCCACTTTCACCTGACGATGATGCGGATTCAAAATATTCATATCGATATGGTTTGATTACAGGTGAAGGGAGCGGAAAATGTTGCCCAGAGGAACAGGAATCTCTGATATATCTTATTTTTTTAGAAATGTCTACATTTTTAAGACTATTTTCACAATCTGTGTCACTTTCGCTATTTCATTTCAAAGAAAATTTGAAGAGCCCATTAAAAAAAAAACCTGATCTTTTAACCGGTTTCCAACTAGTCGCACGCAACTGATTTTGTAGGTCGCATTTTAGTTGCTTAAGCAACTTTTTTTTTTTTTTTAATTAAAATTATTATATTATATATAAAAACTAGCTGACCCGGCAGACTTCGCATTGCCTAAATCGATAAACATTTGTAGCCCACTACACAACCCGCTACCCTGCTACCCCAATACTCTCTTACCTAGTTACCCTGCTACCCGTTATCCCACACACTATCGGCTTCCCACTATTGCTACGCGCTACCCCGTTACCTGTTATCCCGCCTTCCCCTTACCCTGCTACTAACTACTCGCTATCCTTCAACCCGCTACCTGCTTTCCACTACCCCGCTACCCCATCAACAACTACCCTGGCCATATCCCAAATAATAAAACCTCATCTATGCCACTAACCGAACATTCCCTCAACATTTGGTGTTAAACACTCCACTGGTATAAAAATAGTGAGTCCTTAACGAATTTGTATGAGATTTTTATATATCTAAGAAAACAATGTTTACTGGGTCAGCTAGTAAGGTCGTGACAACTCAGAAACTTTCGTTGCCTCATGCACAACAACTTTGTTTAGGATATGGTCAAATGCATAGTCTACACTAATACTTGAACATTTTGTCAAAACTTGATGAGAAACGGCCCAACCGTTCTCGAGTTATGTGCTTAGCAACACATTTAGCGTTTCATCTTATATATATATAATTCTCCTATGCGTTTGTTTGGGACCCTACTGCTCCCAAAGTACTGGACAGATTTAAATTTTCCATTTGTTTTTTTTTTTACTTTTTCTTGCATTCTCGTTTCCCATCACAAATGTTCTATTTTTTGCATTTGAAAACCACTGCACCTACAATAACATGCAATTTTCCCTTTGAAAACCAATTAGTTTTCCGAGTTTTTCAGACCTTAACTTTTGTACCTTGGTAGCACCCTACCCTCCTACTCTCCATAGCTAGCTGCTACCAACTACCCGCTACTTCTACCTGCTACCCGCTACCCCACTATCCGCTTCTCGATCAATAATGAGGATCACTCACTCGATAACGGATGCCGTAATTAGGTCCCTGATTCAGGACCCTTATTATTTTTTGACTTTGTTGTTGAAGTCTTAAACAAAAAATTGGATGCAGTGATTGTTTTTTTTTTTTTAAGCCTAAAAAAGAAATACTGTAGTTTAATTGGAGATTAATTGAAAGCGCAATTAGTACCAAATTCGTACGGTTTTCGATTAAATGCAATGCTTGTGTCATTTAAAAAATAATAAGAAATTAAGTACTAACTGGATCTTAGGCTGTGCGTACGGTGGTGCGAGAAATGGAGAAAGCGATGCGATGCGAGAAAAATATTTACATGATTCTTATGAGCTTGCCGACCGTCACGCATAGCAACTCGCTTCAAAACTCCTTCGACCAATTTTTCAAGCGAGTTGGACGATTAGAAGCGAGAATGTTTGTTATTAACCTGAATGTGACGGTTGAAAAACAGAAAATTTATTTATTTCCAAATAAAAACATTATTTATTTGCTTTGGTGATTTTTATAGTTATAAAAAAGTTAATACCCAAATATAAAAAGTTGTAAATAAATTCTCTCCTACTGGGAAGCTAAGATGATGTTTTGAGCACTATTCACATGATCACGAACAACGAATGAACGAAAATTCATCGATTTTGACATTTCTTCCAAAATAAACCAAAACACAATACAAGAATGATTTTTGCGGTTAAACGCAAATGTCTTCCAATAATTATGCTCTATTCGTGCGAAGTTTTTCGTAATTTGGACTCTGCAAATTAAATGTTGCATATAATAACAAAATCCGTTTGTTAAATTACCTGCACGAAATCATTCAATATGGACAGCTTCCTTGCGGAGTCTATAAAAAAAAAAAAAAAACCGGACTATTTACATATCAGGCTAAACTTCCCGAGTTCAACAAGGATCTTTTGTTCACTGAGCGTCAACAGTTTTCGAAACTTATAGGGTTTTTTTTTTTTTTTTTTTTTTTGATCGTCCGAAACTGAATTCTGAATTCGTTCACTTGCCACAAGATGACAGTTTTTGTTCTAAAAAGAACAGAAAAACGATTCCGAATTTGAAGCCGGAATCAAAAACAGAATCACGAATACATGCACACATTTTGACAGACGTGCAATGTCATGTCATCTGCAATTCTGCATCTGAGGGTTCACAAATACATAGACATTCAACCATTAGAAGCAAAGAAATGTGTTTGCATGCTCGTTTGGTATCCGGAATCGGACAGTTCTGTGTACCATTTCCGGATTACCAACAAAAAAAACGCTTTTAGTTTTCAATTATTTGAAAATCTTTCGATTGTTAGATCTCATTTAGAAGCTTAGAGTCTTGTTAACGTCCAGAATCGACTGGGAGGAAGGCGATGTGACAGAAGATTTCGACACAACTATTCACGGATGGTTCAAAGATGGAATGCGGTGTAGGCGCAGGTGTCTTCTATGAATCTCTTAAGATTTCAAAATCCTATAGACTTCCCGATTTTGCCAGTGTTTTCCAGACAGAATTGTTAGCGATAAGGGAAGCTTGTATAGCCCTTAAAAATATCCGATAGAACCAAAATGTAGCTATACTAACAGACAGTCAGGCAGCTATTAAAGCCATTGATTCAGCTTTATCATCCTCTAAACTGGTCCAGCAATGCAAAGAGGCCCTCAAGGAACTCGATTTGATCGTCACTCTGGATACCGGGTCATAGGGGCTATCAGGGAAATGAGAAGGCAAATGAGCTAGCTAGGTAAGGATCAGCCCTTCACAACTCATTGGCAGTGAGAGTATATGCTCCTCTTGGAGCTGTTAAAAGCTTTATCCTGACCAAATACACATCAGAAGCTAATCATAGGTGGAATAGTTTAACGAGTTGCGTTATATTTAGGAAAATCTGGCCCGCCTAGGTTTTGTTGCAATCTGCACAAGGCATTGGCCCATAGGGGAGCAAGCGGCAAAATTGGGTATACCACATAACTTCTTCTGCCGTAGCTGTGAAGAACAGGATGAAAAGCAAACGATCCCACACTTTCTCTGCCATTGCCCGGCCTTGGCTAGGAAAAGAGCACTTCACTTAGGTAAAGAATTCTGCAACGTTATTGAGGAACTCTCAGAATTTAAGATCGAAGACTTGATCTCATACCTCAATAACACCCGATCGCCCGATTTCTTTCGCAAATAAAGTGTCGGAAACTTGCAATTTGAAGTGCGTCGGAACGCGTCACCGTACGAATCGGGTACGGTGAATGAAATAAAACTTCCGATTGGACATTTTCTTCGATCGGAGAATTCTCCGATCGGGTACGGTAATAAGGCTGAATAAAAATAATAAACAATGGAAATGGAAGAATTCAAAATTCTTAGCGGTAAACTTGAAAAAATAGGTATTTTTTTGCTCTGACCCATTTTTCTCTGTCAAATTTACTGTGAGTACTCAAGAACTTCCTTCCGTATCAAATTTCTTAAGAGTATACAATAAAAAAAAATCCCTCTTAAATTTTCCAAAGTAGTTACTGTTACTGTGGCCTTATAATTTGTATATTTTACTAATAATGATAATTTTTGTTCTCATAGGTATGCTAAAGTTGAGAAGGTTCCTGGAGGAACACTTGAAGAATCGTGCGTTCTGCGTGGCGTAATGCTCAACAAAGACGTGACTCATGCTAAGATGAGGCGTTACATTGAAAATCCACGCATTGTTTTGCTTGATTGTTCCCTTGAGTACAAAAAAGGTGAAAGCCAGACAAATGTTGAAATTGTCGGTGATCAGGATTTCTCCAGAATGCTTCAAATTGAAGAGGAATATGTACAAAAAATTTGCGCAGATGTAATTGCAGTCAAACCCGATATTGTTTTTACGGAAAAGGGTGTCTCCGACTTAGCGCAGCATTACTTGCTTAAAGCTGGCATTACTGCCATTCGGCGATTGCGAAAAACAGACAATTTGCGTGTAGCACGTGCTTGTGGAGCAACAATTGTTAATCGTACTGAAGAGCTTACTGAAAAGGATGTGGGAACTGGAGCTGGTCTATTTGAAATAAAAAAAATTGGTGACGAGTACTTCACTTTCATCACAAACTGTAAAGACCCGAAAGCCTGTACAATTCTTCTACGCGGAGCTTCAAAAGACATCCTTAATGAGACCGAACGCAATTTACAAGATGCTCTTCATGTTGCAAGAAATTTGGTGCTCGAACCAAGGCTTGTAGCTGGTGGTGGAGCGATTGAGATGGCAGTCTCTCAGTTGCTGTCAAGGAAGCAGCTTAAGGGACCCTACACTGCTGTTGCTTCGGCTCTAGAAATTATTCCTCGCACATTGGCCCAGAACTGCGGAGCAAATACCATTCGAACATTGACTGCTTTACGCGCCAAACATGCATCTTACTCTGGTGATGGTGTTTGTGCCTGGGGCATTGACGGTGAAACCGGTGAAATAGTCGACATGAATGCAAAGGGTATTTGGGAACCATTAGCTGTTAAGATGCAAACCTACAAAACTGCTGTTGAAACAGCAATTCTTCTTTTGCGGATTGATGATATTGTTTCTGGGTCCAAAAAGCGGAAGGACAATGAGCCAATGAATCCTGCTGCTGCTGCAGCTCAAGAATAATATATATAAAAAAAAAAACACTTTGTGTCATTTGCATCATCAATATCAACAATATATGCACTTACTCATTATTTTGCTTACACAGATACAATTTTCTTTTTCTAAGAAAACAACTTTTTGTTTATCACATTTAACGTATTAATCTTTAATTTTATTCTTATTCGTCATATTAATAAAAACAAACAATTTACTTGTGTCCTTCACTTAGTGCTAAACCATTAAATATTTTGTTTCCAACAAAAGGATCTATTTATTTAATAACGTTAAACAGCATCCCTTAGTTAAAACATACAAATGATTTTTGTAAAATATGGAATTATGTACATATATGAAGTCATCTTGTAGTCATTAAAACATAGTACTATTATCAAGGACCCTATCCTGGGGCCTGATTATGGGATTCGCGGCGGATCGTTTTCAATTCGGCCTTTCAAATTAAAATTCTTATATTACAGTGATTTGACACTTTTGTATTGACTAATTCTTCCAATATTCCAGTTAATAATAATAAACAGTGTTGCTGCAGGGAAAATTATTTTCGAGTCCCAGAAGCTTTTCAAACTCAAGTTATTTACAAAAATAATGAGTCCACAAAAAAAAATGTAAACTTATTCAAAAATCATTTCTTTTTTTTTTTAATTTTTACCATACAAGAAATTAATTGTAAGGTTTGAATGTTCGAAATGTTAACTGGTTTGAAACTCAAGATACATACAGACGTCGAATAGCCAAATGTTTAAATGATAATAGTTTAAGTATGTTGATCCAAGAACCAACTAGAATAACCCCGACATCTAGAACCTTAATTGACTATGTTATAACAAATGATTAAACTGTGGTTAAAGCAAAAGTAAATAATGTGTTCAATGTTAGTGATCATGATTCATGAGTCAATTGAAGTAATGGTAAATTGCAAAAAAAATAAGTCAGCTCAGAAGAAGACTATAAGATATTGTAAGTACAATTGTGAAGAATGTTTGTTAAAATTAAGAGCAAACCCTTTTTTCGTAAATTTTAATGCTGAACAGCCAGTTAGTGTTAACGCGTTGAGTGAACTTCTCGAGAATAATCTAAAGTCAGTTGTAAACTCCATGGTCGTTCGTAAAACTGTCCCATTTTGTTAATGCTGCATGGTTTAGTTACGAACTTCAGCAAGATAAAAACCATAAGCTGAACTTATATCGCAGAGCATCGTTAACAAACAATGAGATTGACTGGTATGAATGTAGACGTTTTCGAAATCATTACAAAGGTAAACTCGCTGATGCGAAATCTAAATTCATAAAATATAAAGTTGACAATGCGCGCACGCAAAAAGACATGTGGAGACAACTTAAAACCTATGTTCTACATAATAATAAGACTGAAAACATAATGGAAGTGTAATTTATATTATTGAAATTATCAATATAATTAATGATAGTGCAATATTGAGTGTTGAAATGAACAAGTTTTTTGTGCAAAGTATCATAAGTATAACGTCTTCTGTCCCCTTCCCTGTTTATTTATGTTTGGTGGAAGAATGCAATACAAATTTTAAATTTTCGGAAGTGACAATCGAACAAACTTTAAGTGCAATAAAAGAGATAAGCCAAAAAAATGACTTTAGTTTTATGAACGCTAAAATGTTCCAGGACGCAATACACATTTTAGGACCAGTTCTTTTGCGAATATAATTCATCCCTAGCTTCTGGAATTTTTCCAGCTATGTGGAAATAGTTTTTAATCATCCCTACAAAGAAAACTCCTGATGCTAAGTACTGCAAAGATTACCGCCCGATAAATATGGTACCAATCTATGAAAAAATTGTCATGACTCAATTCCGAACTACCTCAATCTACAAAATATTTTATGTTTATATCAGTCCCGTTTTCGTGCTCAGCATTCGTGTGAAACCAGTCTGAACTTTGTTATTAATAAGTGGAAGTCCGAAATTGATTGAAAAAACTTTGTTATCGCTGTTTTTATCGACCTTAAGCGTGCTTTCGAAACTGACAACCCTAACCTTTTGTAAAATTGGTGTGAGAGGAACAGAGTATAATTGGTTCCGAAGTTTTCTTGAAGGCAGAACCCAACGAACGAAAGTAAACGGAGTTTTATCGGATCCAATTCCAGTCAATATTGGTATTCCTCAGGGAACTTTGCTTGGGGTGCTTTTGTTCCTTATTTATATCAACGATATGCCAAAAGTGTTGAAACATTCCTGGTTAAAACTTTTTGCGGATGATGGTCTACTGTGTATATCTGGCCGTGATATAACAACATGTGCCAACAATCTAAATGAAGATCTTAGTGCTATTGTCTATTGTCTATTGATAAATATGGAAAAGTCTAAGTGTATGTTACTCAACAGTTTACCCTTACCCCCTTATTTGTCTATACACATCGAAAACTGTCCCCTTGAGATTGTTTCTAATGTTAAATACCTTGGTGTAATTTTGGACAACAAATTATCATGGAATGAACATACTGGGGCCGGATTACGGCATCCGTTATCGAATAATACGATACTGAATTGTGTGTGTTTGGCATTACCTTTCGCGATATCGAGCTATGTATCGAGATTCTAGTACAATAATTTAAATTCTCTGCTCAGGTATCGAGCGTAATTTCATTCGACACACAAACACCTCACTGAGGGCAGGAACTTTCTGAGAGAAAAATTAATTCCTTGCCAACAATCTATTTTGGTCAAGATTTTAAGCTTTATGGCTTCATCAATCTCGTCCTCTGTTAAAATCCAAACTGTGTTTATTTCATTAAAAAAAATATTATATTTCTTCCTCTGCTATTTCGCTCAAGTTTTGTTTTTTATTTGTCAAACCTTTCAAAATTCCTTCAAAACAAATAGAGACTCGATAAAACTACTACATTTTTTTTATTCTTAAACGATACGTGACCTATCGAATGTCATAATCCCAATGAAGTTACTCGTTCGTTCGATAACTGTTGAGACTCACTCACTCGATGACGGATGCCGTAATTCGGACTAGGAGTCTTGAGAAAAATTAGACCAAGTCTATGTCTAAGCAGTGCTACCAGAGTGTATAATGTGATAATTAAGCCCCATTTTGAATACTGTCCCAGTTTATTATTTGTTTTCAACTTGACTCAAAAAAACCGAATGCAAATCTTACAAAATAAAGCTATGCGGATTATCTTAAAACGTGATAACTATGCAAATGTTCGTGGAATGCATGTTTCTTTAAACTGGTTGAATATAAATCAAAAACTATACATACAAACGATGATATTCGTCTTCAAAATAAAAAATAATATGTACCCTGAATATTTGAGTGAACATGCTTCTACCTACATTGGTAACTACCCTCTGCGTAATGGAGAAGATCTTTGAATTCAAAGAATGAGAACATAAAGGCCAAATTTCAAATAAACTTAAACTTGAAATGAACTCCAAGTCGATACCCTCCACCTTTTCATCGATTTTAAGGCCGCGTATGACAGTATCTACAGAGAGAACTGTACAAAGCTATGTCTAGTTTTGGCGTCCCTGACAAGCTCGTTCGCTTGTGCAAAGTGACGATGGAGAACTCACGCTGCTCCATCAAGGAGCTTACGGAATCTTTCGACGTCAAAAAAGGATTCAGACAAGGCGATGCACTGTCATGCGATTTCTTTAACATCGTTCTTGAGAAGATAGAGCAGAACACCAACGTCAACACTAGAGGCACTATCTTCCAAAAATCTGTTCAACTTCTTGCATACGCCGATGATATTAATATAATGGGAAGAACACAGCGTGATGTCAATGGCGCCTTTGTGAGAATCGAGACAGAAGCGGCAAAAATTGGTTTAGCGGTAAATGAGGGAAAAACGAAGTATATACTGTCTTCGAGGAAGGACACCCGACGGCTCGGACAAAACGTCACATTAGGCGCATATAACTTCGAGGAAGTAGAGGAGTTTGTCTACCTAGGCTCCGCTATAAACACGGGCAATAACACCAGCGCCGAGATCAGACGAAGAATAACTTGCTAATCGATGTTTCTTTAGGCTAAGAAAGCAATTGAGTGGAAAAGTCCTCTCTCGAGCAACTAAGGTGAAATTGTACAACACCCTCATCATCCCAGTCCTGCTGTATGGTGCAGAAGCATGAACCTTCGGATGAATGTGCTTTAGGCTGTTTCGAGAGGAAAGTTCTTCGGGTCATCTTTGGCCCCGTGTGCATTGAAGGGGAATGGCGAAAGATATAACAGCGAACTTTACGGGTTGTACAACGACATGGATCTAGCCAGAAGGGTCAAGGTCCAGAGACTCAGATGGCTCGGTCATTTAGAGCGGATGGACACCAATGCTCCGGCCCGTAAAGCCTTCGACACTATTCTCGAGGGACGCAGGAGGAGAGGAAGACCGCGACTCAGGTGGCGCATTCAAGTGGAAGAGGACCTCAATCAACTTGGAGTGCAAAACCGGAGACAACTAGCTAAGGACCGAGCTAGCTTACGGAGACTGTTGATTGAGGCCCAAGTCCACAACGGACTGCAGCGACACCTTAAAGAAAGAAAAAGAAAAAACAAAATGGTTTAACAAATCATTTTGCATTTTGTCTGAAGCATCTTTGACAACACAAACAATGAGAATACATCAAAACATAATTGATATGATTAGCAAACAACAGGAACAAAATAGGTACAAGATGTGGAACACTTGATATTACCTCGAAAGCATCGGAAATGCCATTGTTAAGGCGAACGAATTGTGTTTGTTCACTTAGATAAGACTTAATCCATTGCAAAAAAATTGAGTGAAAGCCAAATAAACTCTCTATATAAGGACTCACGACCTAGTGTGTTTATTCGAAAGAATACACCTACCAGGAGAAATAAAAGTTAATCGAATTGAAACTAAGCGTTTAACAGTCCAGTATAAATATTTTTTTATTACGAATTACTTATTTTCTGTGTACAAACGATGGTCCATTAATTTGAAAACCTCTAGACCTATAGATGTGAAACCCGGTTGAAGGTATCTCGCGAAGAGTTCAAGCGATTTTGGGTTTGTTGGGAGAATATTACGAAATATATCAATTACTGGTGGCTTGTGAGAATGAATTACGCTTGGCACACTCATAATGAATTCCAGTTTTTTTACATCGCTGAAGTCTATTGTTGTTTCGGAATGACATGCA
>CAKKXW010000005.1:50443764-50465685 GCA_920937365.1 Sphaerophoria rueppellii
TTTTTTAATGGCAAGAGTTGAATAGCATAATTTAAATTTTTTCAATCTCGAATATCGACACTCAGGCAAACCGACATATAAACATTTCATCTTTCATAGGTACCAAAATAAATGCAACAAAATTACACAGTGCCGGATTAAGCGTTGAGGGCGCCATAGGAAACTGAGGTTTTTAATCGTCAAACTCTTTGCCATCTGCTGATAAATTTCGACCATAAGTTTATTTGCCCTTAAAATAAGTTAAATCAATCCAAGCGGATTACCAACTAGGCAAATCTAGTATAGGCAAACCGATTTGACTCTGTACTGTAAGTGGAATTCCTCAAGACCGATTTTTATTTCAACAAAAGTGGAAAGTGCGGTTAGAATTCATAAGTTTGCTACTTTAACAACCGCATATGTATGAACCTTATTTTATTGGCCACTTGTAAAAATCACTGCACCCGTGCGCCCCTAGGCACATGCCTAGTTTGCCTTATGGATAATACGCCACTGACTGTAGGTATACACAGGAAAATTTAAACAAAGAGCAACTGTTTCCGATTTTAATGATCGACAAACCTAATTGTGGTTATGTTATGCTGTGGAGAAATTTTCTTAATCATGGCACAATTTATTATTCTATTTTTCTTTTACTTGTATCTATTTTGTGTTAATGCATTACATGTATAATTTTTATTACTATCATTAGTTCATTACTATCCAAGTTACTTGCGAATTGTATATATTTTTAAAGAAAATGCTGTCAAAAACAGTGTGTCCGCAAAGGGATAGGCGAAAAAAATCTGTATGTATAGTATAATGTATGTCATTATATCAAACTATCACACATATATCATAAGTATGTACATTTGGAGAGACAGATGTATGTGTCTTGCTCAATAAATGCAGCTGCAGAACGGCTTATTGGATCTGAATGATACAGATCGTACTGCTATAATCTTAGAATATGTTAGACAAGTACTAGGTACTAAGATTTTAATCTAGTACCATGGACCAGGCAATCGATCCTAGCGTCATCTAACTGAATGTTGGGAATTACTGCTTTGGAGAATTTGGAGATAATTTTTAATGGGGAATTTATGAAAAATGGCGTAGGGAAAGTTTTATGTGGAGAAATTTGTTAGGCCTTAGTATAATGTTGAGGTGCTTTTATACACTGACCTTTGAAAATATGTATTCGTTGTTATGTGTGTAAGAAGTAAGAACACCCAGATATACTGAGTTCAGCGTTACCACAGTGTATTTTATACCGAAATTATCAAAAATTTACATAAAAAGACAATACAATTAAAATATGAAAAATGTTTATAGGAACAAGCACGTAATTTAAACTTTGTGTATTTTTAAATATTATATACCTCCTCTATGATCTAGTGTTTGTAAATGTATCGGCTTATTGTTAGGCCGTATGCGAATTGGATGAATTGTGGTTAAAAATGGATGAATTTTTAACCACTACTGTCACTGCTACGCTGCTAGTCTAATTCTTAACACAAAGTGTCAAAATTAAACCAAGCGTCAAGATTTAACCACTTTTTAACCCAATTCGCACACGGCCCTAATGTATAATTATGGAAACAATTGTGATTAGATTTTTTTTATTCAAAAATTCATAGAAATATACCTAGATATTGAAATAAAAATTACAAGCATGGCATGATAGCCGTCTGACGGATTGAAAAAAATAAACATTTTTATATAATATCAAGAACGAAGAGTTTAAAAAAAATTGCAAGAAGATACAGTGCCTTGCATAAGTATAACCGCACCCGAAAAAATGCATTTTAAAAACCTAAAATAGGAGTGACTCCTTACTATTTTTTTTTATTGAGTTACATCACTGATGAAGCAAATTGAGAAGAAAATAAAGTACCGTTATTTCCTCTCCTGGTGTTTAAAAATTAAAAACAGATTTTGATGTATTGCAAAAATATAACCACACAATGCAAATCTCTTTGAAGCTGCATTCAGTCAAATGCTTTCAAATAAAAAACAACAATGCCACGTGGTGCGCATTTAAGCGAAATTGAAAAAGGCAAAATCTTGGCTTATCGGTCAAGCGGCCTAAGTCTTAGGGCTATTGGAAGACGAATTTCACGATCGGATCGTGTCGTTCCAAATTTTTTAAAACATCCAGAATCTTATGGGACAAAAATAAGACCCGGGCGTCCGTAGAAGCTGACACGTCGCGACAAGAAGCGTTTAATCAATGCTGCATCCAATTCGGTGCATTCTTTGCCGAGTTGAGCATGTCTTCCAGCAAGATAATGCTTCAATACATGTAAGTCGTCAAAGTTTGGATTGGTTCGAATCGAAAAAAATTAATTTGATGAACTGGCCGTCACATTCTCCAGATTGCAACCCCATCGAAAATCTTTGGGGGAATTTTAACTCGCAAAATTTATGCCCATAATAAGCAATTTGCTAGTGTTGCTGAGCTGCGGGAGGCAGTTGTGACAGAATGAAACGCTTTAGACGACTCCATATTGAAAAATTTAGTTAATAGTATGCCAAAAAGAATTCTAAGATTGGTGGAAAATAGAGGCAACAAAATTGCATATTAATTTTTTGTTAAAAATGAACTTAAAAAAAAAACAAAACAAAAAACAATAGATGCGGTTATATTTTTGCAATACATTAAAATCTGTTTTTAATTTTTAAACACCAGGAGAGGAAATAACGGTACTTTATTTTCTTCTCATTTTGCTGGATCAATGATGCAACTCAATAAAAAAATAGTAAGGAGTCACTTCTATTGCATTTTTCCGGATGCGGTTATACTTATGCAAGGCACTGTTCATCATATAATAGATAAATAAATAAATAAATTTATTCATCAATATTATCAAGTTAGATAATACAAATAAAAATCAATTTTAATTCAATTTAAAATGAGTGACAAAGATCAGAAAAGTGTCAGATATGTACACAAATGATTAAGAAATGCAATATCGAAGAATTTTAGATCAAATAGATAGATAGATAGATACAGATTTTTATTGAATAATATCAATTTACAATAAATCACATAAATTATAGCATGGCGGTTGCCGTTTGCCAGATTAATTCTTAGATTAATTTTTAGATCAAATATTAAATTCAAGATAAGTGAAGATTAATAGTTTACAATGATGTGATATTGTGATAAGGGCTTTTAGTTTAGCTAAAACAAAAACAAGAATGTATGTGATGTGTGTTCCTATACTTTAATGCATGAGAGACATATCGCACAAGCAGCTTCTAATCACATTCACCATTTAGAATCCCGAAACATTCCGCAGAAGACAAGAAGCTTTTATTGAAGTAAAGTCTACATATTTCCTGCAGAATAGGACAAACTGCTAGAAAGTGATAAAAGTTTTCATTTTGGCTAAGATTGCATAGGGACCAAATGGGATTGATGTCGGTTCTGTGTGGTCGGTAGTTTAATTCGAGATTTTCAGTTCTTACTTTAAAAATTAGGCTCATATCAAATGCTGTCTCTGAATTAATTGTTTTCGTTCAAAATATGATTGAGAAGGCTGTACGTAGGTCTAGAAGCCGTTTCCCTGGCCCTTTCAAGATTCACTTTGAACATTTGCTCGTCTACGGTAGAGATGCAGTTTTAAAATATATTTCTCCATTTTTCTTTATTGTAAGCTTTAAGATTCATAGGCATATTATTTTCCGAAGCAAGTGTACTCCAACTTCTTTGCAATGAAATAAGCATAATTTTTTTTCGTTAGCTTATTTGTGCGAGCCCAGACTCGACATAAATTGCGTAATTGGGGGTGTTAGGCGGAAGTCGAATCACTCTTTTGAAAATATATGTTTGGATAACTTCCATATCTTCCAGCAGTGTTATCCAAACACTTCATTACCATAACATAAACAACTGTTCGCTGTCGCATTAAAAACCTTGAACTTTGATTTTGGGTCGACAAACTTACTTGAAAAAAACTGACCATTGAATTTATTGCAGATTTCGTCACACGAATTTTCTCTTTAATATGAGCATTAATATTTAAATTGTGAGAAATAGTAAAGCCAAGATACTTAAACTTACTTTACACCATCTAAGTTCCAGTTTCGCTCGTTATTAGTAGCTCGATTTCGAGAACTAATAATCATAACTTTAGATTTTTTGGTATTGATTTTTTAGATCCCATGTGTCACAATATTGTTTGAGTTTATTTATTTGTAACTGCAGTGTAACTGGGTTATCAGAGAAGACTACTAAGTCATCAGCGTAGAGCAGGAGCTTTCAGCGTCATTGATAAACAGTGCAAACATCAACGGACTTGAAAGGGCAAAGATTTGGTCAACTGTAGAGAGGCCTGATCGGAAACCAGCCTGAAAACAACTAATTTTGTTATTCGCTACCACTCAAGTCACCAGCCTAGAGTACAAGATCTGAGCGAAAAGTTTTCTTAAAGAGCACAAAACGGAAATTCCTCTGTAATTTTGGTTCACAACAAACAATTGTGTAACGCAGATGTAGATCGAAGCTAAGTTTTTTTGAGTTAAGGGATGATGTGAAGAAGGAAGTCTTCAAGAGTGGTAACGCTGACCCTCCCCACGCTAAAATCAATTTCTGTGTCAGTACTAACGAAGGTACCTCGTTCCGGATTTTTTATTAGAAATACTACCATTTAAAAATGCTTTTGAATTGAACTGAGATGTTTTTAGGGTTTCCAGGGCTTTAATTTTAAATGGTATTCAATTTTTCTTTTGCGAGCAAAATGTTCACTTTCAGGTAATATTTATTTTAAACTGCGAAATACTTTTCTTGTTTTTACCTGATGATGATGAACAATACTTTAAATTAAAATTTGTTATAGTTTGCGCTTTTGCGAATAATTTTCACACCAAACAAATAAAAATGTCAAAGTGTACAACGCGTTCTTGGTATGGATTGGTTCCTTCCGGTTAATTCGTTGGCAGAAGCAACGTTTACATTGACGCTGACGGCTTGGCCTCTTTAGCTGGAAAGCGTAGCTAATGGTCGATAAAGTAGTATATGCGACTTGTTTAATGGGAAGATTTTTAGTTTTCTTAATCTTAACATAAACTTCCCTCCGACCCGGAAGCAAAAAGGCGAAAAAAAATCGCAAATTTAATTCCAATCGGCAAAACTGAAATATTCTTCACTGATTGCCTTTCATATAAATAAATAAAATACTGTTTTTCTTTTTGTTCATTATTTTACCAAATCACATATGCGGCGTCATTTTAAATGAACAAGTGACAAATTGAACAAATAACAAGCCTATTACATTGAACGAAGGTAAAATTTTAAAAAATATTTCCTCATTTCAAATACAAAATCTAATTTGGAATTGTAGTCATGGGTCATTGACTGCGAAAATAAATGCATTTACTTTTCTTTAATCCACTTATTGTTTAGTACTGAGTATAAAATTCCTTTTACTTTTACAAGAATTACCATGGACAAACAGCAAAAAAACAAAAGAAAAAAATAGGGGTTGCATTGTGATGTGTGATCCAACACGCGTTTAATCTATACATTCTCGAATGTAAAATCTAAAAAAATGCATGCGCAAAAACTGCACAGTCTCATTTTCGTGTTATTCAAAGAAGAAACTCCTTGACTCGTATGATAGCTGATTAAAAGACAAGTGACCAGCGGTCTGTTTCTCGTTAATCACATCAGCTGCTTATAGTTATATCTGCATTTTTTCAAGATTCAAGATTTAATAAATGTTTTATTTTTACAATATATCTGATAACAATAGTTTGGTCACAAAGCAGGAACATTGCGGATTCCTGTTTCATGTTTTCCATTGGCATGTTGTCTGGTGTTCCTTATTTAACATAAAATTGAAAACAAATCCTACAATTGTAAAAACAGGTTTCAGAAGTGTCATGTATTTTAGTATTAAGCAGTTCTTTGTGCCTATATAAAGCAAACGAACGGCGCTAGACTTTTATATATCGTTTGGTCTAAAAAGGAGTGCTTTAAATTTCTTATGAAGCCTCACACGACGCTAGTTTTCCTGCTAGAAATGCTTGCTAGGAATCTTGCTTGTTCTTTTGCTAGCTTTGCTGTTAGGACTTGTGCTTGTTTTGATATTTTGGCTTCACACGGCTTTCGTTCAAAGCTCGATTTGCTGCTTGTTTTTTGACATTTCTATGGTTGTGTATTTACGTTGTTTATTTTTAGTTTGTTAATATTTGAAACTCTATAATTTATACAAAGCCCTTAAAACTCTATTTTAAGATTTCCGATTAAAAATTGGTCTTCAATTTCAATTCTTGATTTTAAGTATTTGTTCTTCTTTAAAAAATCACGTTGTATGGCGTATACTTACTATTTTGACAGTTCCGTTCGAAGCAATTCAATGTTGCTCTGAATGCACAGTACACAGAATATAAGGTATTATATTGCGCATCTCTCAGAGACCGATAACACAACAACGCAAACTTTGGGGGAAGAAAATCGGGAATATAAATTATTAAATGCTTTTAATTTCAACTAAAAAGTTTTTTTCGTTTGACGTCTATGAAAATCTAGCAGCAAAACTAGCAAGCTCCTGTTCTGAAATAAAGCAGTGCAGCTAGCAGTGAAGCCCGCAGTGACGTCATTTTCTAGCACGATAACCAGCAGGGAAGCTAGCAGGCATTTCTAGCAGGAAAAGTAGCGTCGTTTGAAGCGGGGTTAAGTTAAATTATATTGTTAATTTATTAATAAAAACTAAATAGAGTGGAGCAACAGCTCTTGAAGGCAAAGGCCTAAGTGGCTTAACTCTCATCAATAATTCTCGGAGTGTGTATGAAAAATTGAGTGGGACCAACAATTTAACGCCGATGCTGAACGGCAGAGTTGAGAAGCACTTTTTTCATGACAGATTGATACTCTTTGAAGTTTTGCCAGGTCTTCGCTAGAGGAAGTACCCGTGAAAGATGAAATAAAAACATTATGGGCACGAGGAGGACTCGAACCCACGATCGGCGTTCTGCTTAGCAGTAGTTTATACAATAATATTAAACGAAAATAGAAACTGAGCCCAAAGTTAGTTTGAATGAAAATGTTCAAGTTCAAGGCATGCGAAAGAGCTCGTTAATGGCTGGTTTATCCCCCAGCCTTTCATTATTCGGCACAGTTTTCAAACAAAGTACGCTCACACCACCACTTAAATTAGGAACCACTAAACTATGATTAAATTGGTTTTCCGAACGTTTTACTATTGGGGGGTTACGAAAAATTCGGAGACCCAGTGTAATCTTAGCTGTCGTTCTTCTAGATCTCATTACTTTTGGTGGCTGACTCTTCACGCAGTGTTGTTTGCACATAAGAGAACTTGGCTCTTTTTTTCACATTTTATGTTTTTGTCCTGATTATACATCTTTTTGCAATTTTTTTTATGGAAGCGTGAACCTCGAAATACACTAAATCAGCTAGCAATTTGCAAACTTTGACAATATGATTGTTCTGCCAATTTAGAAATAAATAATATTTTGCTTAGGTGTTGTTAACTCGTTTAGACCCCAAAGGTCCCTTGTGAAACCACTAAAGAAAGTTACTCATGGGAGTGTTATGAACTTAAACAAACCAGAATTGAACATCCCGCGACCATTTTAAGAAAGTGGGCGGCAATCACTTATATTTTCTCTTAAACGTTTTCGACCATTTCGATAAAATGGGTGGATACCACACCCCAAAATGGAAATAGAATTATTTCTAATTTTTTTTTCATGTCATTCAACCAAAACCTTACAAGAATTCAAAATTTCAACATCCTTCGACCATTTTCAGATAGTGGGCGGAAACCACACCCCTTAATGAAATTTAAATATGTTACTTTCATGTTTCCTTATATTCAACCTAAACCCTATTCGAATCCCGAATTTCAACATCCTACGACAATTTTAAGAAAGTGGGCGGATACCACGCCCCCTGAATGAACAAATTTAAATTTTCGACTTTTTTCTTTGTATACACCCGAAAACCTCCCATTGCACTAAATTTCAAGATTCTGATATTTTTAGAAGTGCTTCATAATTTTGATGATCAGTCAGTCAGTCAATTACGGTTTTTGAAATTTTTACTGTTCAATATCTCCGGAAGTAGTGGTTCCACAGGACCTTTGTCTCCATGAAATCAATACGTAATTCAAATTTGAAGCTTCTAACTCTATGGGTTCAAAAGTTATGGGGGGTTAAGAATGTTCTTGAGTTCGATCCTGTATAAAGGGAGTAGTGCTAGAACTTGGCTGGGCACTACCGTGCCCTTTATTTCGTAAAAAATAGCACTTAACAAGCAATTTTGTGATTCTTTTTCTGCTGTATTGCTAACCCAGCCGCTTTGATCTGCTTGGTTATACGTGATACATGCTGTGTCATCGTCACAACTGCACACTTTATAACACTTTTTCCGGATTTTCCATCAAAATAGCATAAGTATGATATGCTAAAAGAGATGTTTTTTGTTACCTCAGCTTTGCGCCTACTATTGTATTCATGTGAAATTAAACGCATAATCTACTAAACTTATTTCTGAAAAACAACTAAGCAGGCTTTAAATTCTCCTATACAATCCAACGACAAAGGTTCCAACAGAAATAGGTAGTATGAAAACAAGATAGAATTTTAAGCCATTATATTGCTTCATCAAATAAAATACTCAAGCAACATAACAGTACATCAGTCAAATGCATAGACATTTTATGCTCTCAAATACATTTGAAACAACATAATGTATTACTGAATGTCGACTGAAGAAATTACCCTTTCTACGCCAAACTCGTCAATGTATTGCTTTTTCTCCATGACGACATTTGCTGGTTTTTAGCTCTAGCACTTTCTGTTTCTATTCTTCAACGTTCCAACAGTGCAGAGTGCTGTAACTAATGTGAGGGGCTACACTATATTTCCCGGTTGTGTTGAAGCTCCAACCAAAGTCTTACATTTTCTTTAGGAAGTATTCATGCTTCATGTACCACAACACACAACCAACTTCAACTCTCAACTCAAATGAGGTGGATCGATATAAAATGTTTTCCATTGCGCCGTTATACGTTCAGTTGAAAGCTCAATTATAGCACACAACAACAGAAACAACCACACATACTAAAATTGTTAGACCTGCATGTATATTTTCATTTTTTTGTTTTATTTTTTAGGAGCACCTAGAAGAAGAGAAAAAGTTTTCTGGGTTCAGTTGCATTTACTCTAAGTTACTCGACGGATATAAATTCACGTCTTGTCTAGTTTTATTTAAAGGACTTTCTTTTGTGAAATTGTGAAAGAAAACCATTTTAAAGATACAAAAATAACAAAAGATTTCACTGTTCAATATTTTTTTGTTCGTTTATGTGTGTTCCTTTTATTGAAAAAAACAAAGAATTATTTCCACAATACCGAAACACAAAACTCACATCTTTTTCCTTTTTCTCTTAAACGTTGAATGCCCACCTCTCCGCGATTTAAACAAAATTTGTTTGCTCTTAGGATATTGATTATTCACTGCAGCTTTTTTTACCTTGTCAACTTCAATATACCCGGTAGCAAAGGAGCTGCATAGACTGAGTTGCAGCAAAAGAGGACACTCTCATTGACACATACAGACTAAAAAATTGTGTTTTGAGAACACCTGCGGTAGAAGGATGTGGAGGTGTTTCGATATGTGTATAATTTTCACCTGACATCTTTTGTTATTTTTGTAAATTCTTGTGCAATTTGACGTGACAATACTAAAGTTATTGTTCACAGTGTTCAAGATTTTTTGTTATTCTCAAGGACCTTGTGACGAAATCATTAAAGCGCATTCTTTAAATAAAAAAAACTTGTTTTTTCCCAGGATATATAAACAAAAATAACAAGAAAAAACAGTGCTTTTGCTTTTGATTATTGCTTAAAAATAAGAATTTCAATAAATTTGAAAGAAAAACATAAACAAAATGGCAACATATGCTGCATTTAAACATGTCGAACTATACAATGTTGGTAAAACTAAAAAAAGGTAAGTTAAGCTTGTTCTCTCCAATTTTCCTTTGTCAGTTATTTAAGTTTATGGTGAAAGGCATTTCGGCTAAAGTGAAAAACAAATGTTAATGACCTGCAATGCGGTGATTGTTACGGATCATTATAAAGACTCATAGACAAAGCGACGAAGCGACGTCACAATGCGCTGGCTCTGTTTTTATAAATCGACATCGGCAGCCCTATAATCATCTGTCTTTGTTGTGTTTCTTATTTTCGTGTTCCTTGGGATATCGTTTCAATTTTGAATAATTTCTGCTAATTAAATATTGTTTACATTTTCGAAAGAAAATGGATATTAATCGTTTCGGTTGTTCCATTAAAAATGTTTCGGCTAAAAAAATATTGTGATTACTTATTTTTTTGTTTGGGTTAGTAAAAGCTCTCGCACAACAATTGACAAAACAAAAAATAAATATTTATGGATTTTATTTCTTTGAATCAGTTTTGTTCAAATTAATTTATTTAATTAATTTTATGCATATGCAAGGAAAATGCAACCCTTACCATCGCATATACAAAGGAAGTCTTATCTTAAAACAATCTTTCATCCTTGTTAAGTCACGTCTAAAATTTCCTATGCCGCAAAATTCAAAGAGCAATAAACCCATCGAAGGCAATTGAAGAAAAGAGAGACGACAAAACGTACTCTAACTCCCACTGCACTTATTTTAAGAAACGAATAGCCGTGTTTTATTTGTAATTTTATACTAAGGCGCTTAGATCACAGAAGCCTCGGATATGGTGGAGAAACTGAGGAAAACGTTCTTCAGGATAAGAACAAAACCTACAAAATTGAAAATAACTCAAAAGTAAGAAGTGTGTGCCGTTTAAGAAGAAACGCCTACATATTTCATAATAAGGGTGATTGACTTTTATATCTCTCCCTCTTAGAAACAAGCTCAGATTTGGATTGTTTTTTTTTATATCTTTTATCTTCTTCTTCTATATATATGAATATGAATTGCTGTTCGTTAGTCTTGCTTTAACTCGAGAACGGCTGAACCGATTTGGCTAATTTTTGTCTTGAAATATTTGTAAATGCTTAGGGAAGGTTTAAACGGTTAGAAATTTTTCATGAATTCACCTATCCAGAAGTTATGAGGAAAATTAATTTTCCCATGTGTTTTTAAGAATATTAAACGAAGTAATGTGTTTGCTTTTATTCAATTGACTTTAAATTTAATAAAACATCAAATTTGACAGAAAAAATTAAACTAGCTTCCCCAACCACCGTTTCTTTGTTCTAAACAACCAAACAAATCTTTTTTCACAGTCAGTTTGTCGGAACTTTTTTTTTTTTTTTAATAATAAGAACCCACTCAAGGGGTATTTGTATACCCTTTTCATGCCAGAGACACAGTGAGTGCATTAGGAAGAAGGAAAAGGGTAGGAAAGGAGGTGCCGGTGTACATTGGTTTTAAATTCCTGAACATTGCAATAATTTGGAAAGACAGAGTGTGGAAAGGAGTTCCACATTCGCGTAGTACGGCTAAAGAACGATTCTCTATACTTAAAAATACGTCCGAAGTTGGGCTCGAGGGTAAACTGATGTGCATTCCTTGAAACGCGAGTATTACGGGCGAATTGTTTAAGGGGAGGAGTGCAAGTGGCTAATGCACAAGAGCACATACCGTAAAAGTAACGATAGAATAGGGAGAGACACGAAACGTTACGACGGTTTTCTAACGATGTGAATGTGTTGGTTATGTCTCTATCAGCTATCATTCTAACGGCTCTTTTTTGTATACCGTCCAAGAGGCTTAAATACGTAGCTGGAGCACCAGCCCACAGATGAGAATTGTACTCAAGCCTTGGACGGATATGTCTTATAGATAATAGCCAGATCAGACGGGGAGGAAAATTTCTTGCACCGTCTTAAGAAACCCAAACATCTTGCGTGTCATCGCGTATGTGCTCGGTCCGCAAGAGGTGGTCAGTATGTGGTCGGTATGCGGTGGCACATACCGAGAATTTCGAGATGTTCGGTCTCATTGATGCAAGTGCCACTCATGGACAGTGGCAAGGGGGGTATATCTCGCTTCAACGATGCAAGACAACATTGAGTTTTCAAAGCATTAAACCTAAAGTGATAGTTTATCAGTTTTTCCATGACATTAGAAAGAAGGGACGTAAGTGCAATCGGACTATAATTGGAGAGAGACGAATATTCGCTTTTTTTGTTGGGATTGGCTGGACAAATGCAGCTTTCCAACGAGCCCAGAAGAGTAGAATAGGTGGAAAAGCTTACGCAAGGGTTTTGCCAGCGTGGAAGAACACCTCTTCAGAACAATAGCGGGGATACCATCCGAACCAGCGGATTTATGTATGTTGAGAACTTAAGAACTCTCGCCACAGCACGAGTGCGAAAGAAGATTTGTGCCATGGAATCATTGACGCGCTCAAGAACAGGCGGAGTCATGACACTCTCAGGCAGCGAAGAGTTGGGCGCGAACTGCCTAGCGAAAAGGTTAGCTTTCGCGAGAGAGCTAACAACTGGAGTGTCATTGTCAACGAGCGTAGGGACCGAGAAAGATGAAGAATTCTTCAAATTTTTTTTTACAAATTTCCAGAAATTCTTACTGCCCTTGGGACATTGCAGTATTTTTTGCCTTAATTTTTGGTCATGTAAAAATTTGGTCCTACGAATATGGACAATTGCAGGCCTTCCTGGCTTGTTTAACTTGTTTCGGTTTTGCTCAGTTGAGTTAGCTCTAAAACACCGGAACTTTACTTCTTTTTCCCTTATAATCTCTTTACATCTTGCGTCAAACCATGACTTTTCCTTGGGTTTGATGCTTTTAACTTTATTCGGGATAAAAATTTTCATTTCCAAAATAATGATATTAGTAAGTATTTATGCGCTGGAGTCAACGTCACTATCGAAGAAGCATAGTGACCAGTTAAAGATCCGGAAAAAGTTGTTGAGACCGTCCCAGTTGGCTTTTTCGTATTGCCATACGGTTCTCTTCAGAGCTCTTTCTCTAACTGGATTCGTTTGACACGAGAAATTTGCAGATATAATACTGTGGTCTGATCTGCCTAGAGACGCTAATTGGGCTCAGCGACAAGCTGAGTAAGGTGGTTAAACTCAGCAAAGATTTCAGCACACATTCCTTCGGGTGTTGTCTGGCCCGAATGGAGAAGCCACGAAGAGTTGTGTACATTGAAATTGCCCGTAATAACGATTTCAGTTTGAGGTTACAGGGATACAATTCTTTGAATGGAGTCAGACAGATCGTCAAATTCGCGAGAAGTTGAAGCTCTGTCCGAATTTGGGCTTCGATAAAGAAAACAGTTGTTATGCTTATTAACAGTAAACTGGACTCACATAAAATTGAAAAAAAAAATTACATGGCGT
Organism: Sphaerophoria rueppellii; assembly: GCA_920937365.1. NCBI lineage: Eukaryota > Metazoa > Arthropoda > Insecta > Diptera > Syrphidae > Sphaerophoria > Sphaerophoria rueppellii. Next base: position 50,457,110 of record CAKKXW010000005.1, read on the forward strand.
AAAAAATACAAATGAATGTTAATAATTGATATGAACAAAATCGACCTGTGAAATGAAATAATAAGCAAGCAACTCGTGTAAAGGAAAAAAAAATACTAATGTACAGAAATTCACGATTATTTGACCGATTCAAATTGCACATTAACTCTGTTAAATGCCATTCGAATGTTAACCAGACCCGTTTAATGGGCTCTTTTTTTAACACTCATCCAAAAAGCATTAATTTTTTTCGCCTAATTTAAAAATGGATTATTTGTTAAGATTAATTAAATTTTGTTGTTAATATCCAATCAAGTATTTCTTCATTTTTTGTTTTTTTTTTTTTTTGTTTTATGAAAATAATCATTTCTTGGATACCTACGCTTTAAAGGTATTTGAAGCGTAACCTTTTATAAGCCTCATGCCTCAATACGGCCCGTTCTCATAAATACCTTTCTCGGTAAGTTGTACAGAAAAGATAGCAAAAGCAAACAATTCTCATCATGTGTGAAAGTTTAACTATTCTAGACTGAAATTAGAAAAAAAGTATTTGGAACATAATGCTGGCGGTTGGTGCCGCGGTGGCAGCTTCGCAAACGCAAAAAGAATATTATTTGTTTCCCTTGGTTTGAGCAAATTGTCGTCATACTTAATATCGGAGTCATAGCATATCATCCACGAACCATTTGAACTTATTTTACCTAACATGATTTTGCTTCTGTGTAATATCGATTCTTATTGTATATACGTTTCTAATCTAAAAAAAAACTGGCAGTAAGTAGTAAGCATACTTCTACTTAGATATATTTAGTATAAATATATAAAACGCTCGTACCAGTCACGAATATAAAAAAAAAAACATTCCTATAAATACCCTTAAGCAATTGGCATGCTCAAATCTAGGGAGAGGAAAACTCCTTGGTTTTTTTGCATATTTATGAGAAATGTAATTGTTAAATCAATTAGAATATAGGTTTTCACAAACAGAATGTATCGATCGATAGTGCCTAAAGACTTGAAACGTTATATTGATTAAAATTGAGAAGCCCGGTATATGCGAAGGTCCTTCTCCAAGTTCCAGATTTAGTATCGTCTGCTTATGGAATTGTGCAGCTAGACCGAATGCATCTTTTTTTATGACATTTTTACTGGTAGGTATTAGCGTTGCATTTTTTTTAGTTTTCAATGCAAAGTTATGGACATAGTAATCTTTTACGGATTAATATTGAATAACATAGATAGATAGATATTTTTACTGCAGCATCAATTTTGAAAATTTTTTTTCTAAAACTAAATTAAACAATTAAACCTACAGAGGCGTGGTATTAATCTACCTAATGATGTAACATAATAATTTAAATTGGTTTTAAATTCATCTTTATTCTGGAGGAAAAGCTCCGAAAAAACTTCTTCAAATTAATAATTATAGGAATAGAAAGGTGGAAGGTGCCATTCAATGAATAAGTAAATAAAATAAATAAATAAATAAATATATTATAATTAATTAATTCACAAATATTTACTTACTTAAGGTGGCGCTACAGTCCGTTGTGGACTTGGGCCTCAGTCAACAGTCTCCGCCAGCCAGCTCGGTCCCTAGCTAGCTGTCTCCAATTTTGCACTCCAAGATGATTGAGGTCCTCTTCCACTTGAGTGCGCCACCTGAGTCGCGGTCTTCCTCTCCTAATGTCGCAGTATTTCCGGGCCGGAGCATTGGTGTCCATCCGCTCTAAATGATCGAGCCATCTGAGTCTCTGGACCTTGACCCTTCTGGCTAGGTTCATGTCGTTGTACAACCCGTACAACTTCGCTGTTATTTCTTCTTCGCCGTTCCCCTTCAATGCACACGGGACCAAAGATGACCCGAAGAACTTTCCTCTCGAAACAGCCTGGGTCAGATTCATCCGATTTTGTCAAGGTCCATGCTTCTGCACCGTACAGCAGGACTGGCATGATGAGGGTGTTGTACAGTTTTACCTTAGTTGCTCGAGAGAGAGCTTTTCCACTCAATTGCTTTCTTAGCCCAAAGAAACAGCGATTAGAAAGAGTTATTCTTCGTCTGATCTTGGCGCTGGTGTTATTGCCCGTGTTTAAAGCGGAGCCTAGGTAGACAAACTCCTCTACTACCTCGAAGTTGTATACGTCTATTGTGACGTTCTGCCCGAGCCGTCGGTGTTGGGTGTCCTTCCTCGAAGACAGCATATACTTCGCTTTTCCCTCATTTACCACTAAACCCATTTTTGCCGCTTCTATTTCAAATCTAACAAAGGCGCCATTGACATGACACTGTGTTCTTCCCATTATATCAATAATATCATCGGCGTACGCGAGAAGTTGAACAGATATTTGGAAGATAGTGTCTCTGGTGTTGACGGTGGAGTTCTGCACTATCTTCTCAAGAACGATGTTAAGACAGTGCATCGCCTTGTCTGAATCCTTTTTTGACGTCGAAAGATTCCGTAAGCTCGTTGCCAACGTTGATGGACCAGCGTGAGCTCTCCTTCGTAATTTTCCACAATCGAACGAGCTCGGCAGGGATGCCAAAACTAGACATAGCTTTATACAGTTCGTCTCTTTAGATGCTGTCATACGCGGCCTTAAATCCGATGAAAAGGTCGTGGGTATCGATTTGGAGTTCATAGGTTTTTTCCAGGATCTATCGCAACGGGAAAATTTGGTCGATGGTGGACTTTCGTGGCCTGAAGCCACATTAGTAAGAACCTATCAGATTGTTGACGAAAGGCTTCAGACTTTCACATATTATGGCAGATTGTAGGCGATGTTAAGTAGACTGATTCATCTATACTTGGCGCAGTTTAGAGGATCGGGCAAATAATGCTGAGGTTCCATTCATCAGGCATACATTCCTCTGACCATATACTATAGATGATTTGGTGCATGCTCCTATCTAGGATCTAGCTCGTCGCCTGCTGTTTTGAACAGCTCGGCAGCTAGACCATCTGCTTCAGCGGCTTTGTTGGATGCCAGCCGTGATATAGCTGTTTTTAATTAATTCACAAACTTATAAATAAATAAACTAGAAAATAAATGAACAAATTAATAAATAAATAATTAACAAGCTATAAGTAAATAAATGGAAAAATAATAAATAAATAAATTAAAATTTATTAGTAATTGGATGAACTAAACCATCAGTTTTATATGAAGAAAAGTGGACAGTTTTCTTAAAAGGAAAACATCCAGTATCTCTAAGTTGGCATCAAAGATATATAATGTCAATCTAGTAGTTGTCAATCAAAAACCTGAAAAATTCATTGTGAAGTGCGAATAGATTACGAATCATGGAAAACTTCTAGCTACAAACTCGGTTTTTCTTCTATTGAAAGATTTACTTAAACTATTTCACTGAGCATATCGCTTTGAAATTATTGCTATTCGCTCTGGTCATATTTTTTTTTTTAGCATACGCATATGGGATGGGCCATTCAAAGATTTTATTTAACTGACATCTTGGATGTTAAATTTTAACTATTATTTATGATGCTGGGTTATTAGGCTAATCATTCAAGACTCTTAACAATATCAATTACCCTATATTCAATTCAATTCAATAATTCATATCAAAATCGGGACTTGCTGCAATTGTACTCATTTAGAAACTACATTTTTCCTTTATACGAATGTATATGCTGCAATGTTGCAAGGCATAAAGTATATAAAACATCCATAAAAAAATGTTGTGATGCTACTGTAGCTGTTCGGGTGATACCATCCATTGATTTCTCTAAAATTCAAGCAAGATTTTTTAATATCAAAATAAAACCTCTTATTGGAAATTGGAATACTCTGTACAAAGTTAAGAGCATTGTGAATGTGAAAGGGTCAACATCCTCAAGAAAACAAATTGAATTCTAATAAAATTACTTAAACAGTGTATTCCTGCCTTGGTTACTGATTAAATTATGAAGAACACTTAATTCCCACAAGTTTTAGGTTTGGAAATCTTACCACAACCCAATTTCGATCCGCGAAATAACGTGATGGAGATGGAGAATGCTAGTAGACACAATAGCGCAATTTAATTATTTCTACCTTGCTCTGCCTTGAGGTTTTATTTAAATTTTAATTTAAGCCACAAGTAAGAAGTAACATGCTCTCATGGTTGCTCGCTTCTAATTGATAACTCCTCCGTGCAGTGTGCACGAATAACGGCTTGCTTTTTTTGCGAGGCAATTATGAGAAGTTGCCTACCGTTTGCATTTTGCTGTACTCGGTTGAGTACATGGTTGAAGGTGGGGAATTAAAAAAATCTTAGCGCACTCAGATGGCGCAAAGTTTATTAAACATGAGTCCCCTCATGTTAATGAAATACTTCATTTTACCTTTTATCATTTCAAATGTTTGAACAAAAAAATAATAATTTTATATGATGGTACAGAAGATTCCTTTCGTTTTATTGATCAGCTCAAGTTGTGTCTCCACGTTGTAGCTCTTCTTGCCAAATAACTTAAGACAACATGGGGTTACGGCAGCAAAACAAAATTCAAACAAACAGAATATACAGGTGTGTTAAGTCGCATCGAAAATTGCTGAAGTAGAACAAAATAAAAAAAAATAACGTTGCGTCGAAAGAGCAAAAAGAAGAAACTTGGGACGAAGTCTTGTTCAAAAGCAAAGTCGCTTGGATTGGCAACAGCCAATCGAAAATGGACTTTTGCGAGAGATAATCTTTCAGGTTGTAGAAGAGTTGGATAAATATTTAGGCCAAAAGCGATAATTGTTAAAAAAAAAAAAAAAAAGAAAACAGGAACTGGAGAAGGAAGAGCGTTTGTCCTTGACGCTGTTGATGCAGCCATTCTAAATATTATAGGCTAGGATTCGCCTGTAGCAGAAAGAGTAAATTTGATAATGCAGTCGGTGCACGCTCGAAGCGAAGAAGGCTTCAGACCTCTTATCTTCATGGAAGAATCGCTAGGAAAGTTCCATTCCTTAGGTCTATGAATATGAGGTCCAGAAAAGAATTTGCCTTAAACCATGCTAATTGGAACGGACCAGAAGGCATACAAAAATGGCGAATTATCCTGTGGAGTGATAAAACAAAAGTAAATTTGTTTTCATTGGATTGTGGACGCAATGTAAGATCTACAACCCCCGTTATACACAGAAAACTACTAAACACGGAGGAGGGAATATAATGGTGTGGGGCTGTTTTTCCTGGTAATTTGTGTCGGTCCTTTATTCCGGATAAATAATATCTTAACAGAATACGGATATAGGGATATTTTGGAGGATGTCATGTTACCGTTTTCTGAGGAAAACATGCTTGAAGCTGTCTTTTTTTGGCATTCGAAAAGTAGAAACTACACCATTAATAAAAATGAAACGATATACGCTTCAACAACGCATTGAAATTATTAAAAATCACTATAAAAATGGTGAAAATTTGGCAGAGACGGTTCGTAAAACTAAAACATTATTGGTTCGTCGTGAAGCACCTTGTCGGACCACAATACAGAAATTGGTGGACAAATTCGAGCTGTTGCGACTTGTTAGTGATGTTTAGAATAAAAGCCGTGCACGTCGCTCAAGAACAACTGAGACTGCTTCTGTTGTAGCCCAAAGTGTTGAAAAAAACCCAGGTTTGTCCATTCCTCGTCGTTCCTTGGAATAATGCATTCCACAAACGTAATCACACCGTATTTTGCATAAAGACTTGGGTCCTTAGGCTTACAAGGTTCAGTTAACACAAGTACTCAAGCCGGGTGATCATCAACAATATCGTGTCTTTGCTGATTGGGTCCTTGAAATGCATGAAAATGATCCGGAATTTCATCGAAAAATCATCTTGACTGATGAGGCCCATTTCCACCTCGGTGGCAACGTCAACAAGCAAAACTGTCGCATCTGCGGCTCGGAAAACCCAAGAATTATTGTTGAGAAGCCTCTCCATCTGTGACTGTTTGGTGCGGCTTATGGTCCGGCGGGGTCATTGGACCTTCCTTTTTCGAAAATGATGCTGGAGCACCAGTTACGGTCAATAGATTGCGCTATCGAGAGATGATTAATGATTTTTTATGGCCGTAATTGGATGGTATTGATCTGGATAACGTTTACTTTCAACAAGACGGCGCTATGTGCCACACAAGCAATGAAACAATCGATCTTTTACGGGAAAAGTTTCCGGACCGTGTTATCTCTCGAAGAGGTGATCACAATTGGCCACCGAGATCTTGTGATTTAACACCTTGCGACTTCTTCCTTTGGGGTCACGTGAAAGATAAGGTCTACGCCAACGCCCAGCGTCGATTCAAGACCTCAAAGATAGAATTCGTAAGGCAGCCACTTTGCTGGTTATGGAAAGTTTCATGAAAAGGATATGGTCCTGTAAGCGGCATTAACGGCATACCTTCCTCTTTATGATGAAATAAACATCCGAACATTTATCTCAAAAAATGCCATTTTTCTTTGAATATCAGAATAACACCTTTTATTGAATAACACTTTATATGTATTTTTAATTTTAATCTAATAAACTCACAAAACAAAATAGTAAAAGAAACAGCAAGACCAACTCATCTGAACTTTCTATTTCTAGCATTTAATCTACCATTTGATGTTTGTTTTTTGCGATTTTATTAATTCCTGAGTTGTTTCGAATTATTAAGGTTTGAGAGACCGACAGGCTAACCAAAATAATATAAATATAAATATTTGGATTAAAATTTTAGAGGCACAGTGGCCTATATTACAGCTTATTCAAAGCAGTCAGCTTCTCTTCTATATAAGAATACAGTTTTTCATTATTCTTATATATGTATACATAGAAATAATATTTCTCATAATTAGTTATTGTTTTGCTTATTACCAGCAAATCAAAAACGTAGATAGTGGAGTGAGAGTTTTGCAGCTTCGGCGCATATCTGTAACCCTTATTCCTTAAACTTAGTAAAGCGGTTCAAAACGGTGTACATAGCACTGATGCCAATTTAAAATAGATGCACTTCAAATTTTACAATCTCTACAATTCAAACGGAAAGAATCCAATAACACTTTTTGAAACAACCTCTAAATTAAGCCAATGCGTCCAGGGCTTACCACGTTTGGTTGTTTTCGTTTAACTTTACCTATAATAGGTCGATTTTATTGTTGATTGCGCATTCCGCTTAGTGCAATCATGTGAATCCGTACCTAAAGTTCGCTCAAGCGTAGATGTTTTTTTGTGTTTTTTCTTTTTTTTTTTTTTGACAAATGTCGATATCACTGTTACCAAAACCGCTCTTTTCCGGTTCTAGTGAAGTCTATAAAAAAAAGAAACATTTTCTTTTTGGCCATAGCAAAGTTTATGGTTAATTAATTAAAGAGCAATTTCACATGCAATACACATATAATATTTGTGCTCAAAACAATAGTATATATAAACGGTGCTTCTTCATATAAAATGTTCAATTTCATTGATGTAAAACTTTCTAAAGGTCAGTTATAAATAAATAAACCATAGTTTTAAGATAAAAACAAATATACTATGTATGTATTCGAATCTTTCATAATTATAATATACTAAAAGACCCTGCGAACATCGTCTCGCCACCCCTCAGAGCAACTTTAGAATAATTACAATTAACAAAGATATTGCTAAAATGCAATGTGATTTGCTTGAATCCAACTGAAATAGAGAACATCATTTATCTGAATTTTTCCAAGCTTTACAACTAACATTCTGCTTTCATTTTTTCCGGTGTGTTTTGCGTTTTGACTATTTCACAAAAATCAAAATTCCATGCAGCTTTTGATTGTACCCCTGTTTTTCTAACTTTCCCGTAAGACTTTCCCAAAATTTTGTTTTTATTAAGGCTATACGTACAGTGAAAGTTTTATGAGAAACTCATTGAGGTTTGAGCAGATTAAAAGTCGCTATAGGATATATGTAGTGTCCGTAGCTTAGTGGTCAGGTGCGTTGGCTGCTAAACAGAACGTTGTGGGTTCGAGTCCTACTCGCGCTCATAATTTTTATTTCATCTTTCACGGGCACTGCCTCTTGCGTACTGACAAAACTTCCAAGAGTATCATCTGTCATGAAAAAGTGCTTCTCAACTTTGCCGTTCGGAATCGGCCTTAAATTGTAGGTCCCCTCAATTCTTCACACGCAACCAGAGAATTGTTGATGAGAGTAAGCCACTTAGGCCTTGGCTCTTCAAGAGCTGTTGCGCCACTCTATTTAAAGGATATACAAACATACCAATAATGCAACTAAAATTCTATGCAAAAACTTGATTTTAGGACTTGAAGTTGTTCTCTCGCAGAGTTTTTCGAGTTCCCAATCCAAAATTATTCAATTTTTCCTTTGAAAACCAATGAAATTTCCGAGTTTTTCATCAAGAACTTACTATTTTTCCATTCGAAAACCAAAAAATTCCAAGCAAAAATAAGTTTAATTTCTGACCTTTGTTTGGTTTTTCCAGTTTTCCCACTCTTCTATGAGGTTTTTCCAATTTTTTTTCCACAGAAATCATCACTGATACAATAGTATCAACCATGAAAATTTCACAAATATCTGTTGGGCCATTTCGGAGTCTATAAGAGACATATAAACAAACACACATCCATTTTTATATATATAGAGAAGAAATATAGAAATT
>CAKKXW010000005.1:50471038-50493682 GCA_920937365.1 Sphaerophoria rueppellii
TTATACAGGTAACTAGTTGCCGGGTTATTTATATATACTTTGCAAGGAGCATTTAAATGTATGTATTAACATAAGTCGTTATTGTGGTCGCGGCTCTAGTCTGCTTCTTATTGAGAACGATTAGCGACAAAGAAACCCGAATCTTTCGTCGCTGTTGTATCTTCTTCGCCATTCCCCTTCAATGCACACGGGGCCAAAGATAACCCGAAGAACTTTCCTCTCGAAACAGCCTAAGGCACTTTCATCCGATTTTGTCAGGGTCCATGCTTGCAGGACTGGGATGATGAGTGTGTTGTACAGTTTTACCTTAGTTGCTCAAGAGAGGGCTTTTCCACTCAATTGCTTTCTAAGCCCAAAGAAACAGCGATTAGCAAGAGTTATTCTTCGTCTGATCTCGGCGCTGGTGTTATTGCTGAATACAATTATGTATGTAAATTTACGAGGAACGTTTCATATATATTTATTGGGCCGTTGATCAATGGACATATTTATAACAAATATTTACCAAGATACCGACTGCACCGCCACCAGCGAGGCTTATTTGTGAATCTAAACCATCCAGGGCGCCATACGAACGCATTCAAAAAATATCCATTTACACAGGTCCAGACATTTAGGTGGAGTTCAGTGACAGAAGAATATTAAAAATCGAAATTCAAATATAATACGTTTATTTAAATTTTCTTGAATACTGCCCAAGCCTATCCAGATTAATTTTAAAACATTTTTGAAAAATTGTATGTATACAAAATTAATAAAAACAATCATGCTCCAAGAAAAATAAAAAAAATGTAAAGCCCGATCTAGACGTTATCTTCAAGTTTCAGTTGAGCAATCAGTTAAGCTGTTGTGTAAATGCCCATCAGTTTTCCCAATAAATTTCGATTCGGAATGACGTCAAGTTACAAAATATTTACAATTGAACTGAGAACTAAATTGAAATTAACAATTTTTTTTAAAGAGAGAGTATGGCATCAATTTCTTTTAGATTGATATGTGTTTTTGGAGAAGATACGTATTTCAATTATAATTTTGCTTATGAATTTTTTTTTCTAATGTTTTATGTGATTTAAGTTTCAGAATACAGGGGCGAGTTCGTGCGACCCAGTCGTGTACCTACATTTTTTATTTGTTTCTTACTTTAAGGCACAACTTTTTTTACTTCACTTTAATTTTTTGGTGTAAAATATTAAATCCATTTTCTTATATTTCTGGAACGCAAAAGTTTTGTGCAAATATACGGTTTCGATGTATCGAATTTTGAACAAAACTTTATTTTTTCTTAAAATATACAAACAAAATGTTTCAAAACTTTTGAACACAAAATATTATTTGAACTATATTATTAAAATCTAATTTTTTTTTATTTTTATTTTATTAAAGTCTAAGTTTTATTTTAACAATGGTTCTTGCCGGTACAAAAGAAAAAATAAGACTAATTTATATTCAAAAAAAAAAAAAAGAAAGAACTCTGTCGCAATCGTCAAACAGCATCGATGATCGATGACGTTTACTCTTCGAACATGATGGATGACGTTTCGAACATTGAGGGTAGCTTTCATTAGAACAACAAAAAAAGATTAGAATAACATAACTACATACTCGTTCAGAAAAAAAAATATATTTAAATCAGGCGATTTGTTCTTGAGAAAATTGAAAAAAAAAAAAAATAAAAATAACCTTCTAGTTGGTTAGTTTACAAATTACAATATATCGGCAAGAAAATAAACGCTTTAGCTCTAAACTCTTAAAAAAATGGTGCGTTTATAAAACAATCAGGTTTTATTAAGTTTTTTTTTAATTAAATATGGGATACTTGCAAAAAAAGAAAACAAAGTATTTAGTTTTTCTTTATTTTTTTCTATAGGAACAAATTGAAGTAGTTACAAGGCATCACTAGGAGTTATTACCATGCCAAAAACGCAAAGGTTCAAAACAGAACCGAAAATTGTAGTACAAAATCAAGTGACATTAAAATAAAAGTTAACCTGGTTTCTTAAAAATTAACAAATAAATGCCCTTCTGAAAAAAAAACAGATTCCGTGCTTCCGTGATTGTGTTCTATTCTTATGTTGATAAGTATTAGAACTAGAAATAAATTAATAATAACTTTGTTTATTTGCAGTCTGTCAAGGAGCTTACAGATTCTATTTTATTGGTATAGCAAACAATATTGTTTACTTTTATTTCTTTTTAACAAAACGAAATATTTTATATATTTTTAAAATAAACACAATTTTTTATATGTTCTATGTACTCGAAATTTGTGTGCACAAGAAAAACGCCGTATGCAATTGAAATTTAGTTTGACAAACAAAAAATACATTTGAAATCACGAACGCCAAATACTAAACAGAAAAAAAAAATTAAGAATAACACGTTTTGAAGGTGCGGGTGCATAACTGCGCATGGGAAATAATTTCACCGCTAGTAATAAATAATTTCACTTTTTTTTTTGGGTATTTGTTGTATTTGTACAGCACCTTTCTCACTGGTCAGGTCTTTTTTTTGCGTTTTGAAAATAATTGGACTGTATATTTTTAACAAAAGAATGAAGCTTGAATTAAGCAGTGCTGTCATGTATTTCGTCTAGTAGTTCATTGAAAGTTTGGCTAGTTAAACTTTGTTTTGGTCTCTGTAATTACAAGTATTGTTATCTAGAGTGGACACTGGGCATATAGTCCTCATTGTCGACACTACATGTTTCCTGTTTCTGAAGCTCTTGATGTGTTTTGGGAAAGTTTGTCGCATTTTTCGAAATAGCAAGAAGAATTTGAGTGAGTTTTACATACTTACTTATGGTGGCGCTACAGGCCAGGTCGAACCAGGGCCTCACCCAAAAAACTTCTCCAGCCAGCTCGGTCCCTAGCTAGCGGTCCCCAGTTTCGCACCCCAAGTAAGGTGGTCCTCTACCACCTGTGTGCTCCACCTGAGTTGCGGTCTTCCTCTTCTACGATCTTCCGGGTTGGATTCGAAAACTCTACGAGCCGGAGCATTATTTTCCAATCGCTCAACATAATCCAACCATCTAAGTCGTTGGACCTTAACTTTTCTGGCTAATTCAGTTTCGCTGTACAGCTCGTAAAGTTCTTGGTTGAATCTTCGTCTCCATTCTCCATAAATGCAGACAAGACCAAAAATCACTCGAAACATTTTTCTCTCAAAGCAACCCAAAGCGTTTTCATCAGATGTTGTCATGGTCCATGTCACTGCACCATACATGAGACCGGGATAATGAGGGTTTTGTAAAGTGTCACTTTAGTTGCCTCAGGAGAGGACCTTACTACGAAATTGCCTTCTAAGTCCAAAGAAGCAGCGATTGGCAAGAGTGATTCTTCGTTTGATTTCAGGGTTGGTTTTGTTGTCTGAATTGATAGCGGATCCCAGGTAGACAAGGTCCTTACCTACCTCGAAGTTAAGTCTGTCTATGTTCACGTTTACTCCAAGACGTCGATGGTGGTAGTCCTTTCTTGTCGACAGCATTACCTTGGTGAGTTGTACATACGCAAATATAATGAGGAGTGTCATTTATAGATAATAAAAAGCAATCTTGTCTATAGAAATTTTGGGATCAGTTTCTTTAAAAATATCAAAAGCTTTTCAAATGCTCGTAAGTCGTAATCATAATCCATTTTTAATTTGATTTTTCGTCTCGGTATCGGACTTTACTGTTTTTACATCTTATATGCCAGATATTTGGTAACTAATGTCATCTCTATTATAAAAATCACAAATTAATTTGTTCCCTTCACCTGATTTTTCCACCTGTAGGATAATAATACAAGTCAACGTATAAATCTATCTCCTCCTCTATGTCACGTTAATTTATGTTATATAGGGTTTCTTTCTAGGTGTCTTATTCTCTCTCTCAATCTTTCTCTCTCTCCCTCTTTCTCTCTCTATCTCTTGCTCTCTCTCTCTTTTTCTCTCTCTCTCTTTCTCTCTCTCTCTCTCTCTCTCTCACTCTCTCTCACACACTCTATGAAACATCTGCATATTGCCTAAAGGAATGTCCATCAGAGAATCGTTCTTTAGCCGTACTACGCGAATGTGGAACTCTGTTCCACACTCTGTCTTCTCCAGTCATTGCAATGTTCAAGAATTCAAGACCGAAGTTAACCGACACCTCATCCTAAACCCTCTCTGACTACCACATTTTCCCTAACGCTCGCACTGTGCTTTGGCACAAAAAAGGAATATAAACCCATATAGTGCGTGCTCATAAAAAATGATAATCGCCATCATTAATACGTGTTTAGCAGCTGTTGTCACTGCCAGGACCTCCGCTTGGAAGTCAGGAAGTCTGAGCGAGTTGGTCAAATTGAAAAATTTAGAATAGAATCCTTTACGTACCTGTATGCATCATAGAGCCATCAGTATAGATAGCTATTGACGACTCAAAGAACTATGGGTCTGTAATCTATCCATTTCTTTCTGCTTGGAATGGTTTCTGGTCCTGTATGTGCATTCTCTCACCATTCCCTCTGCTTGCTCTGAGTTGATTTGTCTTTTCCTGAGTCATCGCTTTTTCGACATTGTGTTCACTCAAACCTTGCTTAACTGTTTTGTTCTTCACGTTACTGAACGTTCCTTCAATATCCAAGAACGTTGCAAGGGTAATTTCCTTCCGCTGGCGCTGTTTCAACTCTTTTTCGTTTTTTGTAGGCATGTTGAGCTTCCGATATTCTGTTTCAAAGTGCTTCGGATGTATATGTTTATCAATCAGCCGCTCAAAAGTTTTCAAAATGAAGGATGGTAGACTAATGGGTCTAAACTCTTTGGCCTCCGAATGGCTTGGTTAACCAGCCTTAGGGATGATAAGGTTAAAGCTTTTGAAAAGTCTTCTAGTTTCTTTTCTTATGTTTCCTATTTCAATAATCCACAAGGGTGGTTTTCCCTAGGTTAGGTTACGTTGGAGTGGCTGTCTAGATGTTACTGACTCACTTAGACCTCAAGGATCCATTGTGATACTTCTAAAGAAGTTACTTATGGGAGAGTAATGAACTTAAACAAACCATTTTGTACTTTTAATGAAGTTAGAGAAACATTTTGTGTCGATTGTTGCCAGTTCACTGGTATTATCGAAGAAGGGATTACCGAGATTGTTATTCTTTCTATTAGAGAGTGCCGTACACAGAAGGTGTTGTACTGTTTCCTCTTCCTCCTCGTCCATGTAGCTTCTACAGAAGTCGTTTGCGTAGACCCCTAGCCTCAAAGCATGTCTACCTATGAGGCAGTGTCCTGTTATGACTCCAATTGTAGAGCTTACATTTTTTCGGCTCAGGGAAATCAAGCCGACCGTTTCAGGTCTATACTTGATCATATTTGTTTGGTTGCTAGGCAGGTGGTACCCTGTGAGCATCTAGCATTTGTTGATTCTAGAGCATATTGTTTGAGAAGATATTTGCATGTAGCAAGTAGTGTTCCTATGTTATGTCTTTGTCAAACAGTAGGCAGAAGTGTTCGGTTTTTGGCGAGCTCATTGGCTTTGCAATTTCCCGGGATGTCTCTGTGGCCCGGCACCCAAATGAGGTGAATATTAAATTGTTTTGTTATCTCATTTAGAGATGATCGACAGTCGTGGACTATTTGAGAGTTTGTGGAGAGAGACGCGACGATAGACGGCTTGGGTGTCCGAAAAGATAAGTATATCCTTCCAAGATATAACATTTTCTTTGAGCCAGGATAGTGCCTCTTTAATCGCCATTACTTCTGACTGGAACACACTACATTGATTGGGAAGCCTTTATGATAGACTGAGATTCAGTTCTTTCAAATAGATAGGTACCACTTCCAACGCCGTAATCGGTCTTTGAACCGTCTGTATAGAAGTGTACCGTATTGTTTTTAGGGGTCTCTCTTCTTCCCAAGAAGATCTTGAAGGGATTGAAACTTGGAAGCTATTATAGAATACCATTTTTGGGGTGGTATAGTTTAAGTGATCTGGAATTGATCTGAATTTGTCTAAGATAGTAGTATAACCAGTGTTGTTACTGATCCATTGAGAGGTGGCTCTGAGTCTCACGCATGAGATAGCTGCCCCCATTTTGGAGAAGATGTCAAGAGGTGTTAGGTTTAAAAGCACTTCTAAGGCTGCTATTGGTATTAAGCGAAGTGCTCCTGTGGTGCACATTCTCGCTGACCGCTGGACTTTGATAAATTTATTTACCATCTTGTCCAGTGCGGTCCACCATACGACAACTCCATAAATGAGTATCGGTCTGATTACTAAAGTGTATAGCCAGTGTGTTATTTTTGGGGGAGAAGTCCTATTTTCAGCCTATGGCCTTTTTACAAGTAAAAAGCGCTACAGTAGCCTTTTTCACTCTTTCATCAATATTTGCCTTCCAATTTAGTTGGTTTTTCCCTACCTTAACCCATATGTTTTATGGGATAGCTTTTTTATAAGGCGTTATTCAGAATAACTGAATCATAACTGCTTGAAAAACTGAATTGAAAAAAAATAAAATGAAATTTAACAAATTAAGAAGTTTCATGTTTTTTGAAAATATCGACAATTTAAGATATAAATGTCGAAAATGTAGCTTTTTTTTAATTGAAAGCTATAAGAATGTAGGCAACGTTAAAAAAAGTTGTAAATTATTGATGTTTTTACCTATGACCATCCTCAAAACAGACGGATTTTCTTGATTTTGATTATCAACTTATCCACCTCTGAAGGAGACTTAATCTTATTGTTGAGATGCCATCTTTCACTGTTTACATATTCTTTAAATATAAAAAAAGCCATAAAAAGTCGGTCTGAACACTTTGCCAATACCTGCACATAACGTGGACTTAAATATTAAAATACCTTGAACCTTATATTTAAATTTAAACCATCTTAAGTAATCATTAATAACACAGTTAAATAATATATGCATGCAGTAATTTATAATCGTACAGAATTAATAGCATGTGTATTTGCTCATGTCCTTAAACGAATAAATAATTTAAATTTATATTTCCAGGTGATCAACCACGTCGGGGTCAAAAGAATGCAGACTCATACACCCGTTTGTTTGGCGATGTGGACCGTCCATTTACACCAGCCAAAAATCATATGAAGAGCAATCTTGGTTTTAATAGCAACAATTCTACTGAAAATGGTTACGGTAACGGCAATACTGCTGGAAACGGCAATAGACATAATAGTTATGGTAAATTTCAAAATGGTGGTTCTTCATCGTCGGCATCGTCAGTTACTTCTTCCACTGAAAATTTAAAAATAAATGGCCTCTCCAAGACAGGTGAAAAACCAAACCAATTTTACATTTGATTTATTATTACTTTTATTAGTATAATAAAAGTATTATTTTAATAATAACAATTTTTATTATTATTTTTTTTATTGTTATTATTACTATTATTATTTATTGGTTGTTTCACAAAGCATACAACAACCCCAAAGTTGAATTATTCTAAAGGTGGCCTTAAACGACGAACATGCTCGCTTGCATTATTCTCTACACGGCAAACATAGTTGGTGAACATCATTTCGTGTTGACTTTTAAAGTGTATTGATGCGTGAAAAAGGTGAAGTTGCTCTTATGGTTATCATAGAAAAAAATGAGATTTGCTTAAAGATAGCCCTAAACGACAGACATGTTTTCCGAACATTTTCGTGCGCGCTATAAATTCGTCGTGTAGAGGATGGTTTTCGTCCGTTTCGTTGTTTGCCATGTAGGGAGATGATCGCGAACAAATCTCATTTTTTCGATGAAATAACCATAGTTACATCTCTTTTTGACATCCTCACACTTTTAAGAATCAACAAGAAATGCGGTTCGCATATTATGTGTTTGCCGTGTAGGGAATAACGCAAACGAGCTATTCGGAAAACATGTTTGTCGTTTAGGGCTACCTTTACGAACATGTCCCTAAATAGCAACAGCGAACAGTGCGTGAACTATCTTTAACATGAAGAAAAGCGTGCATGAGCATGTTCGTCGCTTAGGGCTACCTTTAGTGCCAACACACATTGGCGCTTAGTCACAGTGCCTCATTGCCTACGTTGCGGCTACACAAGAAAATTAACTTTCTTTCTGATGCTAGTAAACAAGCGCAACGAATGGAAAGATACAAATCATAGTTCCACATAAAATTGCCATTTCATTCCAAATTAAAAACTCTAAGCGAACTTAAATTTACAACAATATCATATTCGAAGCAGAATTTGCTCGCTTGCATACATACCTAGTTCGTTGTTCAATCGAAAGTGCTAGCGGTTCATTCAACATACTTTCCTAAGTCCTTTCACTCAACGATCAGGGCTACCTTTGTGCCACTAAAGTGGGCATTTTCCTCTTTTTTGCAATTATTTGTTATGCCCTCATAAATTGTCAAAAAATCAATCTTTATATTTTTTCCTCCCACTTTTTCCTCTTTTTAGTGTTGAACGCGTCCATTTTATAAATTTTAAATCTGTTATGTGGCTTTTCTTACAATCCAAGAATTGATCCGTGACGTAAAAGTGGCAATTTTTTTTCCCTTAAACGCATTTCTTTCACAAAGAAATTGAATTTATTTCTCGAAGGATTGATTTCTATCGAATCTTTTTTGAACTGTATACAGTTTTTTTACTTCAAATTCGCCCTTTTACAAATCAAATTCACCCTTTTACAAATCAAATTCACCCTTTTATAAATCAAATTCATCCTTTTACAAATCAAATTCACCCTTTTACAAATCAAATTCACCCTTTTACAAACCAAATTCACCCTGTACTTATAATGAAGATGTGAAGGTATGTATTTGTAAAAATAAAATCACAAAAGATCGTTTTTATTTAAGACAAAAAATACCAATTTTATTGAATTCATTTTTATTCAAAGATTACGGTCAATAATTTTATAAATCTTCTCCTGCAGCTGCAGCGGTTAACTTTGCATACATATTCATGTAATAGTTGTGACAACCAAACGTTGGCGTTGGTTATTTGTTGGATCGGCTAATAAGTTTCTTGAATGAAGCTTAATTTCCGTACGGAGTAAAAAATGAAGCGTATGAGTTGTTTGATCAACAAGGTTTTGAACTTCTTCCGTTTTGTGAATACTTAAATTATCAAGTATTAACCAGACATGGCTTAAATGTTGTCTCTGTACCTCTTTAAATAATCCACACCAAAAATTACAAAATACAGAGGTATTCACCGCAGAGTGTTAGACTATTTTGTGGTGGACTTGTCATCTAATATTGATAGCCATAATCTGTTTTTTTTTTTTATATTAAAAATGATTATTTGTGATTTTATTTTTACAAATACTATCTTCATTATAAGTACTAGGTGAATTTGATTTGTAAAAGGGTGAATTTGAAGTAAAAAAACTGTTTACAAAAGTTTATCCCAGCAACAAGAAAATAGAATGAAAAAGAACAGCATGAATCGAATATGAGAAAAAAAGAATCGTCAAAGTGAGTCTACTAAAAATTTGCTCCAGACTCACCGAAAATTTCTTTTTGCATCTCCTTTTCTCACATCTGCTTTCTTTTTCGCACTCATGTGAGTCTTGGGGTCTTAAGTCGTGAGGCATCGTGTAATGGCAGACATAGCAATTATTTGGAAAATTTAGTTTTTTAATTAGCCATTATGAATGAAACTAGGCAGAAAATTTAGGAATACAGACATCACGTAGCGCTGCTCTGCATGCATATTTTGCTCCCGTAAGAGCTTTTAATTTTGCTGCGCAGAAATTCTGCACATCTCATTTGAATCGATTCACCGGAATGGGTGGAAGCAAACCCATCACGGTTAATAGACTATCCCGGATAATAAAAGGTTTTGCAATAAGAGGTGTTATTTTGATATTCAAAGAAAAATGGCATTTTTTAAGATAATGATCGCATGTTAATTTCATTATAAAGTGGAAGGTTGGAACACAACATCAGCCAAATGGCCGCCACGACCACGCCTACATGACCATATCCTTTTCATGAAATTTTCCATAACCAAATCGTAAAGTGGCTGCCCTATGTCCTATGTTGGCGTAGACCTTATCTTTCACGTGGCCGCAAAGAAGAAGCCGCAAGGTGTTAAATCACAAGATCTCGGTGGCCAATTGTGATCACCTCTTCGAGAGATATCACGGTCCGGACACTTTTCCTATAAAAGATCGATGCTTTCATTGCTTGTGTGGCACGTAGCGAAGTCTTGTTGAAAGTAAACTTTATCCAGATCAATACCATCCAATTCCGTCCATAAAAAAATCATTAATCATCTCTCGATAGCGCTCCAGCCTCATTTTCGAAAAAGTAAGGTCCAATGACCCCGCCGGAACATAAACCGCACTAAACAGTCATGCGTTGAGGATGGAGAGGCTTTTCGCCCCCGATGCGACAGTTTTGCTTGTTGACGTAGCCTCCGAGGTGGAAATGGGCCTCATCAGTCAAGATGATTTTTCGATGAAATTCCGGATAATTTTCATGCATTTCAAGGACCCAATCAGCAAAGACACTACGTTGTTGATGATCAGCCGGCTTGAGTTCTTGTGTTAACTGAACTTTATAAGTGGTAAGACCCAAGTCCTTATGCAAAATACGGTGTAATGACGTTTGTGGAATGCCTTATTCCAAGGAACGATGAGGAATGGACAAACCTGGGTTTTCTTCAACAGAAGCATTCTCAATTTTTCTTGAACAACGTGCACGGTTTTTATTCTTCACATCACTAACTTGTCCCAAAAGCTCGAATTTGTCCACCAATTTCTGTATTCCGGTCCGACAAGGTGCTTCACGATGACCCAAAAATGTTTTAGTTTTACGAACCATCTCTGCCAACTTTTCACCATTTTTATAGTGAATTTTAATAATTTCAATCGTTCCATTTTGTTTAATGGCGTAGTTTCTACTTGTCAAATGACAGCTTCAAAAGTGACAGCTACCGGATAGCGGGCTATTCAAAATAACACCTCTTATTGGAAAACCCTTTAGAACTACTTTTTTACTTAAAATTTTCCACCTGAAACTGAATAAAATCTCTAAAATTCATAACAAAAAAACAAAGAACAACCCTAAAAAAGTATACCTAATCCTTGTTGTTCAATGCTGTTCTCATATCACATGTAATAACGTTCATTACGAATAATAGAGATAGAAATATATTTGCCTCGGATAAAAGTGCGCCCGGTAAATCGAATGCCAGATAGTCGAGATTCAACTATGGCAAAATTTGACACGGCTTTCCTTGAAAGTCATGTTCCCAGGCTCCTAGACCTACATGAGTCACTTATTTGTATGTATTATTTTGAAAATTGTCTTTACTTTAAAATAACAAAAATCTTTGTATTTTTTGTCAGTCGACTACTTCCGTAAAAAAAAAACACAAAAATATAATTTTTTTGATACATATATTGCACATATTATATAGGAACATATTTGCTACAAACATTAAAAACATATATTTACGGATTTGTTCTCGATTTGGATTTCTGTGCTTTTCATCCAACGCAACGAACCCGTCAAACATTCAATATTTTATAAAATTATTTTTATTTTTGCACGCTGCAAGTATTGTACTCCAAGATGAGCGATAGTAAGTAAAAACAATAAATTTTCTTTTTTCTTACAAATTATATTGTGGTAACCTAACAAAAAATAAGGTCATAATTGAGAAAACTATCCATGTTATCACGAACTTACAAACAATCATGCGCATACATTTCATGCATACTTAGAACAAAAACGACATTTTTTCGTTCACTTTTCAAAATAGATACAATTATGAAAAACCTGATCGCATAAATTAATCAATGTTACAGAAATCGATGAAACCTTAAATGTTTCCCCTTCACCACGAAATTTAAACAAAAATAGTGAAACAAAGGATGAACATGAAACGACAATTAATACTGAAGATTGTCCTTCCGCAAGAAGTTCGTCATCAAACAAAGTGACACATAAAACAGAAATTAGTGAAAGTTCGCCGCAACAAACCGTACCTTTGAATAATTCTGAAGATTCAAGATCTGAATTGACAACTTCAAATTCATTTTCTCAGAAGCTAACAAGCGCACATAGTGGATTAAATAGATCTAACTCACGCAATCCCATCACTGGATTGGGTCTTGAAGCTGACGGTCTTAAATCACGTCGAAATAATTGTCGTAGAGGTACATAATATTTTAAATAAGAAATGGAAATAATTCGTTGTTGAAAACTTCATTATTTTAAATAACGTCAATGGACATTTAATGCATGTTATAATTTTGACAAATTAGTGACAATAGTGTACCTAATCTTTAGTCTTTTGCTTAACAAACAATCTAAATGTCAGCCAGTGTGGCTAGTTTTCGGAAGCTTTCTTGTTTTATTCGTGTGCCGGTCTTTATATTGAAACATTTCTGAAAAGGTACTCGTATTTCTGCAAATATTTTTATATCAATTAAAATTCAAATTTTTTACGACTAAAAAATGTGATCTATAAGTTGACAAATAGTAAATTTTTCGAGACAGTAACGCTTTACGCAGCGTCATTATTTATCACCAATTTAAACCACGGCACTTATTACACAAGAATGTTAAGTGTCAAACCTCAACCAGGACCGAATTAGCAAATGTTTGCTATTTTTTCTGGGCTGTGTATATATTCTGGGGTGAGATTCTGTATGGCGAAAGCGAAAGAAAAAAATAAACGACATAAAATTGTTTGTCGTTTTTCTTCATTTGTGTTGTTTGGTACCAAAATGTTGATAAAAAACATCTGTAAGGTTTCAATACCTTCAAGATCTTCTTGGGAAAACGAGAGATCCCTAGAAGACAATACGGTACACTTCTATACAAAAGGTTCTAAGACCGATTACGGCGTTGGAAGTGGTATCTATTCGCAACAACTGAATCTGAGTCTATCATGTAGATTTCCCAATCAATGCAGTTTGTCCCAGGCAGAAGTAATGGCGATTAAAGAGGCACTATCCTGGCTTAAAGATAACGTTATATCTTGCAAGGATAAACGTGTTTTCTTGGACAGTCAAGCAGCTCTCAAATCTCTCGCGCCTGTCTCCACAAGCTCTCAAATAGTTCACGACTGTCGATCATCTCTGAATGAGATGACGGAACAGTTTAACATTCACCTCATTTGGGTGCCGGGTCACAAAGACATCCCGGGAAATTACAAAGCCGATGAGCTCTCCAAAAAAGGAACACTTCTGCCTACTGTTAGACAAAGGCATTACATAGAAAAACTACTTGCTACATGCAAATTCAACAAATGCCACTCTGTCGGCGTGACAAATTCCAACCGAAGTCAGCTGAGTCACTATGTTATATTAGAGAGGACACTAAACCTCTTCCTGAATGATCCTCCAGAATACAAAGCAGTTATCAACTTTTTGAAAAGAAAGAAGCAAGAGTGTCCGTATCCAGATTCACATCAGTACCAATTAAATTAGTGCCAGCTCTTATTCATCTTGGTTTGATTCTAGACTTACTATTCATGCAACATCACGGAAAACCGCACTCACTTTCAGTCACCGAAAGAAGAGCCGTCAACCGTGATTTACGAATAGCAGCTGAGGCCAAACTCAGACAACAACAACCCAAGCGAAGGTGGTTAAATTTATTGCATACTTTATAATGTTATGCTTTTATTAGTTTTCGAAGCTTTTCCAGCTGGCGGATGAAGGACACTGCTCGCAATCTTTCAGGTATATCCAAATTGATTGAAGGGATGAACCACCCAATCAAGGGACACACCCAACAGGGCGTCCTTAGAGACCCTTGAGGTCTACGTGAGTCAATAACTTCTAGACAGCCATTCCCACCTTACCTAATCTATCTGTAAAGATTATTTTAACAATGTTGCAGCAATTGACGGGCCTTAAGTAGGCTGGTGACAACACGGAAACTCTTCTTTTATAAGTATCGTGCTCTCAATTTTGACAATATTATATACGAATATTGCACCCTCTTTCTCCTCAATCACATATGGACGCTCGTCTTTCCCTCTCGGATATGGCCCTCGCATGGGACAGTCAGTCGTAAAAACCAACCCAAAGGTTTAGCATTCACCCAAGTTATACATTTTATCCAGCCCTCGGCCTCGATGTCGTGGCGCCAAGGTTGAGTAAGAACCAACGCCGGAGTGGCTGTCTTCTCAGTTATTAATACTTAACTGACCCGTCTTTAAACTATCAAACTAGTATTGAAGATGATTTTCAACTGAAATGCTTACGAGGCGGCTTACTCTTTGCTGTCTTATTTATACATACCTACATATATACTTGGCTTAACCTCGTCTTTTTTCAGTTCGTGGAGTGATAATAATCCTGTGTATCTAAAGACACCGTTACATACAAACAAAATTGACTGTTTGTGGTATATTTGTTCGTACGGAACGTACAGTCGCCACAAAGCCATGATTGCCGACTTTTTTGTTTATCAATTTAACACCCATGATCTGCAGGAGCCGTGGTTCCTTGCACACATTTAATTTCAAACAATAATTTCACAACTCTGCCATAATAATAGTGATGAGTCTTCTCAATTTCTTTGTTTATTAAATTTTACTTCTGTCGATATTTTTTTCATTTGTTGTTTTCGCATTGTTAAATCTGTTTTTCACTTAACAACGGTCGAAATTGAAGTTGAAGTCTTTAAAAAAAGAAAATACATACGCTTTTTCCCTTGTTTGGTCTCATTTAATATCTTAAATCATGTTTATATAATCGATTTTCTTGAGTTTTAATAATCGATTAAAATTTCTTTCAACATCCTAAAAGTAGGCAACACATTTGTTTTTAATTTTTTTATTTGAAACAAACACAAATACACAACCAAAAACAAAATGCAATACAGAATTCAAATTATCGTTTTCGCACAATCTCTTGTTTTTTTGAAAAACGAACGTTCTTTCGCTTCGTCTTCTTCGAATCTGGCCCCTGCTCTAGTAGTGGCACTTTGTTTGTGTTGGGTACTCGCCTAGTAGTTTTTCGCTGGTTTTTTCTTGAGTTCGTGGAGGCGCTGTTGTAGATTCTTGATGATGTCACTACTAAAGTAGTATAATATTATACAAAGGTCCAAGAGTAATCTTGATAGTTTATGATGTAAATAGAAATATTAAATAAAAATGTATAAATAACATTGACATTAGTTACTGCACAAATCTGGTTTAACTTGTATGCTGTTTTATAGGGTCATATTTTCAACTTCCCAGAGAAAGTTTTTGTAATGGGGTCGATTTATTGAATCTCCAGTTTTTGCATACCCATGTTTCAAGGTTACTAGAATCCGAATCAACCCTTTTTATCATAGTGTCTGTGTGTATTAACGTATGTTGTATGCTTTACGTTTTTTTCCGGTTGATTATCTCGCGACCCACTCATTGTATTGACAATTAGTCTCATTCAAAGCGGAATTGCTTTTTCCAGAATTGATTAAGTTTTTCAGCGATAACGGATATGGGGTTTTTATAGGGTTCGAAGAACGATAAAATTTAATTCGTTCGAGATAGATAAATTGAACTGCGAATAAAATGTTTGATTCGATCGCGAATTTTATTTTTCGGATCTTTGAAAATAAAATTTGTGTTCACGAACTAATTCGTTCTATTGACTAATAACACACTATTTATTGTTTCTTTGGAAAGTTTGCTCCTATTTTTTGCTAAAAGAACTTGAAGAGTTCAAAAAGCCCGTTCTACAGAGACTTGAGTTGAAGAGACTGCAAGAACTGTCTGGGCCAGTAAGACCTGCTTCAAGGACCGTTCTTCTCTTGATGTGGAACTTGTGCCAACTATGGATACAATTCTGTTTGCAACCTGCAAAAATTATTTTCTGATGATGAAGCATCCACGAAACTGCCCAGCAAACATTTTTGTGAATGTTCAGATTTTGTTCACAAAAAATGAAGAACAATTTTCATAAAACGTTTAGTTTTGTGAATGAATTATAAATGTACAGAAAGATCCTTCACATTTTTACGGGGGACATGGTGAGAGATTTGATAAATAAGGGCAAACAAAAAAATCCTCATAAGGATACACAAAGATTCGAGAAATGAAACAAAACGAAAAAACAATATTCATTTTTCATTCTTTTTTCTTCACAAATATGAGTTAAGTGTATACAAGATCTTGTTGGTGGATCTTTCTATGCAAAAGTTTTTTTTTGTCCTTTATTTATTCTTCTTACATAGGCAAACGTTTGTGCATTATCAGTTTTCGCTCATTTTCTTGAATCTTTGTGTATCCTTATGAGTGAGGATTGTTTTATTCGCCTTTATTTATTTTCCTTACAAAGGAGTAAGGATAACGGGTCATTGTCGCGACAAAAGTTTCGTTTATCGTTTTGAACCTGAAATCGTGAATTATTATTTGGCAAAAGTTTTTGATGTGGTGATGACGGTGCCGAAACAATTGTACGGGTTTTAAAATAAGCACAATAAAATATAAAAGTTTTATAAATTGATTTTTGTATTTTATGGTTGCAAGTATGTGACGTAAAGTGACGTTGCAAGTATGAGACGTAAGACCAAAAAATAAAATAAAAAGAAAAAAACGTAAATGATTACTTCTTGAACCTTTTTTGAATCATAAAAATGATTCCAATATAATTCATTTAAGTGAGAGAATTCTGAGTATATACCTCCATTTTAATTAATCATATTGAAATCATTTTTATGATTCAGAAAAGGTTCATGAAGTAATCATTTAAATGAATATATAGAACATTATATACGTTCATTTAAATGAAGACTTTTAAAATCCCAAATGATTCCCTTTAATGATTCAAATCGGTGTCTAAGAGCCCAGGTAAAAGAACTCAAAATGATTCTTTTCTGTATTCTTTTTCGGTCGATTTGTTCGCTTTTTTGATTTTATTGTGATTCATTTCTGAATGAAAATGTTTGCTGGGTGGAACTAGTGCTGGTGTTGGTGTTAGTGTCAGCAGATGCGTCATTGTATTCTTCTGCATCCTCAAGTTGCTTGATTATTTCGTTTGTTCTCAATATTTGTGACTGCAATGATTAAAAAATACAGTCGCCGAAATAAGTATAAAAACATTAATTCTTAAAGTATTCAAAATGCGTTCAGAGCTAAGCATCAACAGTTTTGGAATGTTTTTGTTCACCAAAGGCTAATCCTCGCTAAAATGAAACAACAAAAATACCATTACATATCTCCAATTTCCTAAGAAAAGAAATGTATAAAATGCGAAATGAGTATAAGAATCATCGATTTTTTTTATCACTTCCGATCTGTTAGTCACTACTTTGTACTACTTCTTTGTTTTTCAATTAATTGAAAAATCCTGTATGGCATTGAATTAATTAAATTTTGTAGAACTTGTACGTTTATATCCAACCAAGCTTCATTAATTCCTCTTTTTTAGATCTGCTACATTTGTGTACTGCTTTCAATTTGAGTAAACCTCTTTCTGGCCAATATCCCCCACAGTTTTCAGTAGGGTTAAGATCAGGACTACACGAAGGGCATGGCAAACATTGAATTCCACTGGTATCAAACAATTAGCGAACAAACTTGCATTGTGAATGGGAGCATTATCCTGCTGGAATGTCTCCAAATTTATCCAATTCATATTCCAACACCTTCAATTTTTGACCATTCATTTTGGGTTGCACAAAAATCAAGGGGATCTTGCCAAGTAAATCAAAAGTACCCCAAATCATAACACTGCCTCATGTTACTGTTTTTTCAGGGGCCTCAATCAACAGTCTCCGCCAGCCAGCTCTGTCCCAAGCTAGCTGTCTTCAGTTTTGCACTGCAAGTTGATTGAGGTCCTCTCCGTCGCGCTCTTCCACTCCTTTTGTGTCCATCGGGAATAGTGTCTAAATGACCAAGCCATCTGAGTCTCTGGACCTTGACCCTTCTGGTTAGGTCTATATCGTTGTGCAACCAG
Organism: Sphaerophoria rueppellii; assembly: GCA_920937365.1. NCBI lineage: Eukaryota > Metazoa > Arthropoda > Insecta > Diptera > Syrphidae > Sphaerophoria > Sphaerophoria rueppellii. The sequence goes on from CAKKXW010000005.1 coordinate 50,488,891, forward strand.
TAAAGTTCGCTGTTATATCTTCTTCGCCATTCCCCTTCAATGCATACTGGGCCAAAGATGACCCGAACAACTTTCCTCTCGAAACAGCCTAAGGCACAATCATCCGATTTTGTCAAGGTCCATGCTTCTGCACTATACAGCAGGACAGGACAACAACATACAACAACACATCGGTTGTACAGTTTTACCTTAGTTGCTCGAGAGAGGGCTTTTCCACTCAATTGTTTTCTTAGCCCAAAGAAACAGCGATTAGCAAGAGTTATCTTTATCTGATATCGGCGCTGGTGTTATTGCCCGTGTTTATGTGGAGCCTAGGTAGACAAACTCCTCTACTACTAGTTGTGTGCGTCTATTTTGACGTTCTGTCCGAGCCGTCGCTCGGTTTGGGTGTCGTTCCTCGAAGACAGCATATTTTATTTTTGTTAATCCGTCCGTTTCCGAGGTCTGTTGTTGCTTCGCGACTAAATGCTTTTCTACGTAGTCGGAAAGTCACCTCGACGTACAACCCCCAACCGTGAGTACCAGGCAAGGCACCTGATGTGATTCCAAATGCAAGAGCCGGAAAAACCGCTCCTTTTACGGCTTCATTTAATAAGTCGAAGAAGCCCGTTAGGTGTTCACCAAGTAGTTTGGTCTAACTGGAACTAAAGACGCGACTGGTTATTCCAAAAAAAGAAATTCATTCGCTACCGTCCTTCGATGGGAGTGCCTTGGTGAGAACAATCCTTCGTTGTGATATAATAAGTAGTATCAGAAACAGGCTATTCCGCTTGGACCTGTCGACCATGGGATGCCCTTTTGCGAAAACAAGTTTCGCGATCGCATAGTTCTAAGTGTCATAGTATTTAGTAGTTACCGTAAACCGCTCCGTCACGTCAAGGCTTACCCCATGGAGGGGGTGCCTTGTTTTTTTTTTTTTTTTTCAATTTTCTACCCTTGGGTGCTTATGGGTTAAGATCCGGACCCAAAACAAACCTTGAAAATATAATCAATACCTTCATTATGTGCACATTGTGAATACATGTGAATGTAATTTTGTTTGAAAATATCTCTTATTTTATTACACGTTAAATGCAAAATTTAGAGGTTTTTTGTATAAATTGATATTTAAGAAAAATATATTTTTTTAGATGGTAACCCTGTAACTGGAGAAGGATACAAATCCGCTGGCGCTGAAATTAATACAACCATCCCAAGTCTTAATGGTGCCAATCAAGTGATTAATAAAAATCGCATTCCACCTGGTGGCTTCTCCTCTGGACTCTGGTAGACAAGATTATTTGTGCATTTATCTTAAATTTTGTCACAATGAAAATAAAAACAAAATATTTAAAAATAAATATTGTTATAATAAACGAGTTTGCTAAAACCGACACATGAAACAGCAAAAAATATAAAACGCAAAGTTAATTTAGAGAAAGAAATTAAAACTAAAAATAATTAAGAATCATACCAAACAAGCGAAATAAAGGAATTTATACTATCGAATAAATTCAGCTATAATTAAAAAGAATTTAAAATTTAATAGTTCCATACACCCATAATACCAAATCAAGTATAGTGACGTATGTATTTATAAAATTGCTCAAAAGTATGTAGTGAATTGAAGCATTAAAAAAAAAGTAAAACAATACCGTCAAATTGTATTTTCTGGTATTAATATGAATGTTTATCAAAGGCGTTATTAAAATTAACAAACACAAAACGTAAAAGTAGATAAGATAGACTGCCGAAAAAAAAAACGAAAAAAGTAAAGAATAAAAATATTCATCTAGAGTCTATAATCAATACGAATCGAAAAAAAAATATATAAATTAACCATCTTACATAATTTTATCATATTTTTTTTTTGTTTTATATAAATATAACTCCATCATTTATTTTAAATTATTTTTTAACTGATATACGGAGAACTACTTTATTATTCATCCACACTTGACTGATGTACGTTTATTAACAAAAAAAAAAAAAACAATTATGTAAAAGAGAGCATTAAATTTAGTTTAAATCATAAAAATTGTCAATGTTTCGTTCAAAAATCATACCAAATAATTTTTCATTCTCAAAAGATCTTATGGATTAAATTAAACTATGTTTTTATATACAATCCTTAAAATTAACAATCATTCATATAACATTAACCTTGCATTTAGTTCCACATTTCATGATTTTTCGTTTATTATATTTACTTATAATTACAATTCACACATTTCATCAAAATTTTGTATTGTAAAATATTCTCAATAAAACAAAATAATTTGTTTAATAAAAATTATATACACTTAGTACTGTTCTTCTTATTCTTACTATTTTTGAGGAAGGAAAACGCCAGATAACTTTGATTGGAAGTCGTCATTTCTATTGCAGGAATCTTCCCAAAATGAAAACTTCTGAACAACAATGTTTTGTACTTTTTTTCTATGGAAAGGAGAATGGGCAAATTGGTCCACCGAGCGTCCACGAATGAGATATACATCGTTGAAAAGCTTTGTTTAAGTACATCATTTTATTATATGGGCACAGATCTGTAAACCATGGGGTTCCAGCCGTACATGGCAACATGGTTAATAATGAAGAAAGTGCGTTTCACTGTTTTTCTTTTTCAAACAATGATGTTTTCATCATTATCTGTAAGATATGGTCAGAGGAATGCATGCCCGATGAATGGAACCTCAGCATTGTTTGCCCGATCCTGAAAAAGAGAGATCCTCTAAACTTCGCCAACTATAGAGGAATTAGTCTATTAAACATCGCCTACAAGATCCTCTCTGCCGTAATATGTGAACGTCTGAAGCCTTTCGTCAACAATCTGATTGGTCCTTATCAATGTGACTTCAGGCCAGGAAAGTCAACCATCGACCAAATTTTCACGTTGCGGCAGATCCTGGAAAAGACCTATGAACTCCAAATCGATACCCACCACCTTTTCATCGATTTTAAGGCCGCGTATGACAGCATCTACAGAGACAACTGTACAAAGCTATGTCTAGTTTTGGCGTCCCTGCCAAGCTCGTGCTTGTGCAAAATGACGATAGAGAACTCACGCTGCTCCATCAAGGTTGGCAACGAGCTTACGGAATCTTTCGACGTCAAAAAAGGATTCAGACAAGACTATGCACTGTCATGCGATTTCTTTAACATCGTTCTTGAGAAGATAGTGCAGAACTCCACCGTCAACACCAGAGGCACTATCTTCCAAAAATCTTTTCAACTTCTGGCGTACGCCGATGATATTGATATAATGGGAAGAACACAGCGTGATGTCAATGGTGCCTTTGTGAGAATTGAGACAAAAGCGGCAAAAATGGGTTTAGCGGTAAATGAGGGAAAAACGAAGTATATGCTGTCTTCAAAGAAGGACACCCAACACCGACGGCTCGGGCAGAACGTCACAATAGACACATATAACTTCGAGGTAGTAGTGGAGTTTGTCTACCTAGGCTCCGCTATAAACACGGGCAATAACACCAGCGTCGAGATCAGACGAAGAATAACTCTTGCTAATCGCTGTTTCTTTGGGCTTAGAAAGCAATTGAGTGGAAAAGCCCTCTCTTGAGCAACTAAGGTAAAACTGTACAGCACACTCATCATCCCAGTCCTGCTGTATGGTGCGGAAGCATGGACCCTGACAAATTCGGATGAAAGTGCCTTAGGCTGTTTCGAGAGGAAAGTTTTTCGGGTCATCTTTGGCCCCGTGTGCGTTGAAGGGGAATGGCGAAGAAGATACAACAGCGAACTTTACGGGTTGTACAACGACATGGACCTAGCCAGAAGGGTCAAGGTCCAGAGACTCAGATGGCTCGGTCATTTAGAGCGAATGGACACCAATGCTCCGGCCCGGAAAGCCTTCGACACTATTCCCGAGGGACGTAGGAGAAGAGGAAGACCGCGACTCAGGTGGCGCACTCAAGTGGAATAGGACCTCAATCAACTTGGAGTGCAAAACTGGAGAGTGTTGATTGAGGCCCAAGTCCACAACGGACTGTAGCGCCACCTTAAGTAAGTAAGATGTTTTCATCCTGGACCGTGGCTTTAGAGATTCTCTGCCACACTTAGAAGCATGCGGATATAAAGCATAAATGCCACCTACCAAAGACAGAAACACTTCCTAACTCTGCACAGACCAAGCAAATAAATCGCGTCTTATAACAATCATAAGATGGGTAGTAGAAGTAGTAAACGGAAGGTTTAAGCGTGATTTTAAATTACATCGATTTGACAATTTTAACAAATCCGTACCACAAATGTTTGACAATTTCCGCATTGCTGGGTCTTTAATCAATGCTTTTCATCTACCTTTCGCGAATAAAATAAAAAATGAATTTGGAAAATCATTTGGCAGAATACGTGACTCAAAAAAATCTGAACAGGCAAAGGGTAGCATTTAGTGCTATGGCAGCAAATCTACCAGAGCTTGCAGATTTTCCACAATTACAAGAAGAAGATCTTGTTCTGATCGCTCTGGGAACTTACCATATTAAACTTGCCCGCTCATACTGTGCTGAGCATTTTAATAATGGAATTTTCACCGTCGATTTGTACACAGATCACAATCTTGGAGATTTAAATCAGGACAACGAACATTTTTACTGAGAGCAAATATACAGTCCCGGCATAGTATATATCTAAGCAATACTATACATATATTCTTGTTTATCCGGAAGCGGAAGGAAGAAATGCATCGCACTATCGGTACTTGTGCACATGTAATATCGATTTAATGGTATCTATCTTGGGCCCAACATCAAGGCGTGTTCATACCACCAGCTTTCAACTTTTTTTTTGTATAATT
>CAKKXW010000005.1:50494182-50557999 GCA_920937365.1 Sphaerophoria rueppellii
GCCATTTGAAATGAGGCAAAGAGGGGATGGGACAAGGGGGTGACTCGAAAGGGAAGGAAAAATCTAGGAGTAGGGCAAAGGGGGATGAGGGATGGGAACGAATGTCCGCTGCGACGGCCGTGGCATGCTCGCTCTGCGCGACTAAGCTCGTCGGACTGGGGGGGGGATCTTGCCACCGCAGGCGAACCTCACCTCTTTCAAAAAACATACAACGTGCCTATCTTGAACTGCGATCCAAATATCTTCTTATCTCATCTCACGCTTACCATTCTCGGTGGCCGCTGCTGTTGACGCGACATGGCCTTCTCCCACCCGACCTTAGAATCCCGTCGGCCTTATTTTTGGATTCCCCAAACGTACTCTGAAGATGCTGTGAAGCCTACATACTAACCCTGAAGAACCGGCTTACCTGTTCTCTCCCCCTTCAAACTTACTCAACCATCCATAATCATCTTATCGGTTGCCATGATAAAATTAGTGAAAAGGCGTCGGATTCAATGCTATGGCGCAATTTAACATCTCATTTATTCATTTAAGCTTATTATGAAACATTCAGAACAAATAACACTAAACTGACTTAAACTAAGATAATCGATTCTGCCCCGAAAAACAAGCTGGGCAAACCGAAACAAACAAAAACTATAAGAACAATGCTCAAGGTAACACTAAAGAAAACACTAAATCTATCGACCCTCAACGAGGCGACTCAAAATGGGTTCCTCTAAAACCCCCGTTTTATCTCCCGGGTCTAATTCGTCGACCCTCAGCTGCTAATCGATACGCGGTTCAAAATCAACCCCTGCCTACACACAGCTCTATGTTGGAGGGAATGAATATTCACAAGCTTTGACCCGAACGCGAGGGGCGTGAGAGGAACTTTCCTCGTACCTGAATCCTGCACTTTATCCCTAACAAGTACGTAAATGAAACTTGAACGAAAACTTAATAGATAAATATGTATATCAACAGACCAAATAAATAAATAAATAGATAAATATATGAACTAAATAAAAATGTATAATAATGAAATAACAAGCTAACTACTAAAATACAAAAATTTTGAATTATAATAAAGCACCAAGCTTTTCTTAAAACCTAATAAAAAAATAAACCACAATAACGTTGTGACATGGCGATGACTCATCGAGCTGCCTCGGAGCGATTAAGTGCAATGGATGTCCTTGGTTCGGACACAAGCACAACGTGTGCTTTCGAAAATTTGCGCCTGTCGAGACTCCCACTTCAGCGGTGATTGATGCTAATTTAACTAATTTTAGTTGAATTTCCCCAGACTTCGTAGCACGGGGTGGATCTGTGTGTCGATCGTCGTTTTTTTTTATATGGGTAAGTCTTTCTCAGATCTAACCTCGTAATCTCCTCTCTTTTAGCTTACTCTACATAAAAACAATATGGTTACTTGTGGAGCCCGGGTGGTTCACGGGCTCTTAAGTCCGTCGCCTTGATGACGACCACGGCAACCAGTGCTTTCCACTCGCACTATTTTCGTTTTGACCTGGCTGACGACACTATCCACCCCGAAAAAAAGCCACATTAAAAAAAACAATTAAAAACTAGGGGACGCGGAAATCCTTTTTTCTTTTCGAATCAATATTCAAAAATTCGAACGAAAACCGTCAAAACTTTACTCTCGGTACCGGCACTTAATCACTTTCTCATCTCTTTTTATAAAATTCTCTTATTTGAAATTTCTTTTTCTTTTGAGGCACTGCCGTCACCCAACCAAACAAGAAACGATAATACACTGTCTATCGTAACCGTCAGCTTAATGTTGGCACCATCACCGTTTGCACCAATATGCAGCAATTGTATTGCATTTGAATACCATCGCCTCATCATCGGCCCATGATTTAAACCGCAACTTTACTGTACCTTCACATAGGGAATTGCTTTTACCTAGCCGAACGGACGGTAAGTTCGTCGAACTCGGGCTAAGTCATTACATCATTATTTTTTTCTATCTTCTAGGCTATCCTATCCCCAAACCAGAAAAGTGTTTGCCTCTCGGCCCCAGAGGGCGCTTCCCACAATAAAAGGATTTAAATTTATTGTCATTTTGACATTTCTGGCAAATGTCATTAATAAATTCAATTTTCCTTACAGATTTGCAATTGCAAGCCATTTTGGACAATAATTATATTTATTCCCGAGAACATTTTGTTGGTCCCGACACTAACAATAAATAAAAACTAACGTCTTATCCCGCCCCAGCCAAGCTACGATTTGATATCAAGAACCAGTTGGAAACCCCTCACCAGCAGTAAGTATACTTCCACTGACCTCCGATCTCGGGGCCTTTTCTTCATGAGTTTTCTTCTCGTTCCAGCACGACGAAGCCACCCCTAGGACGTCCTGATTCGGGTATAATCAACAAATTTCCCGAAGCTCAACCCTAGCCCAATGCATAAGTATCAACAAAACACCCGTCGAGATACGAGATAGAACCACAAAAAATATTTTTTCCTTTCAGAAGCGGCCGCAACAACTTGTCACTTGTTGTCTTAACTTTTAACTGATGCTTGTTGACTAGTGATAATATTGATAATAATTACTTTGTTTTGTTGTGCATAATGCTTCACGGTAGAGTGTTCTGTAAACGTCGATATTGTGTTTTCTGTACATCTAAAGGTTATTCATGACATTTCTCCTGCCATAAAAGCTGCTTACTTGTATCTTCACTTACGTCGGTATTAGTGATCGTTTGTGGAATTTGTCGATCTGGACTGCGTGTATATGCGAATTCTCTGTCATTCCGTCATTTAAATCATGGTAGAAGTTTCAGGGTGTCGTTGGTCATTGATGATGATTGTGCTGTTAGATTTACAATGAAGGGCATATTTTCGGAGCTTTGTATATGAACAACAAGTACTACCAAGATTGGTTTTCTGTATTGTAGAGATCAGTGGAATTCACCAGTATTGTCGCCATAACCTCTTCCGTTCAAAATGAATGCTCCTTTCTGTTCTAAAAACTCCACAAACGTGTTTGAATTGCGAACACAGTAATTAATGGGTTAAAATTTTGACGTGTATTTTTTTCTCATGAATGATAGAGAAGTTTGGTTGTGTTTTTCTAAGTTTTATTAAATTCCTTGTTATAATTAATTAATAATTGTATTGATATTCTAAAAGATTTAAGTAAAATGCTTTAAATGTATCATATTTTTAAATGGAAAAACGATATAATAGTTCTTTCTTTTGAGAATGATAACAGATATCAGCTGTGAGCACAAGTTTTGCAGTTTTACTACAGGGAAAAACCAACTATCCAAAATGGGAATTTTCGTTTGAAGATTTTTTACTGTTGCTTCAAAATATCAAATTACTACTGCGAAATCGAGAAAATTAAATAAAACATAGTTTATTTTTTTATTTCTATAAGAAGAAAAACATTTTTTGTTGAGGGAAATTTCTTAAATCATGATTGAAATTGTTTAGTTCTAAGCAGAAATGTTGGTTAAAAATATCCCTACTAACTCAATTCACACAGCAAATGGCTAAATTTGATACCATTTCTAACCAAACGTTAAATTTTAACCAAACGTCAAGTTATAATACACATTTTAACGCAATTCACACGGCCTAAGTAAAGCTCCTACAACATATCCTCTGAGAAAAACGGTGTCGTATTGTTTGATGAAACTTAGGCCGTGTCCGAATTGGGTTAAAAAGTGGTTAAAACTTGACGTTTGGTTAAATTTTGACATTTCGCATTGAATGAAATGTGTTAAAAATTAGACTAGCTGTGGAGCAGGTTAAAATATGACAGCAGTGGTTAAAAATTCATCCATTTTTAACCACAATTCATCGAATTCGGACACGGCCTTAGTTTGTAAGTCTGTTCAATACATTTCTTGTATCCATATAAGCAGCCGCGCGCCGCCGGCCGTTTGCTCTGCTCTGTATTTGCTGTTGTGTTCTTGTCGCAGTGATCCATTCAAGTTTATAATCAGAGAAGAATTTTTCATATCTTAGAGGCCAGTTATAGCGATCATTAAAAACCATCATTAAAAGTTGGAATACATGAAAATTTTATTTTTTTTACTTACGTGTGATTATAGCTATCATTAAAAAAATGTGATTACTTTTATGTCATTCAAGCATTTATTTTTATTTTTGACACCAAATATTTTTTTTAATGATGGAAAATGCTTCATTAAATTGTTTAACGAAAGATGGAACATTAAAAAAAGGAAACAAAACACTGGAACAAAGTGTTCCATTTTTTGAAATTTAATTTATTTGCTTGTCACTAAAACGAATTTATATCATTAAAATAAATGAATGCATTTTTCATCAAAAACATCCCTTTGTTGAACTATTTTTCGCCAGAAAAAATTATTTCAATGGATTAGCCATCGATTGGTATGAGATTGATATATAAAATCAAAGTACAGCACACCACATTATCCAAATGAAATTTTTTAATGATAGTTTTTAATGATCGCTATAACTGGCCCCTTATACTATCATCATTAGTTACAAAAGCTTCATATAAACAAATATTTCAAAATTCCTTATATATTTAGACGAATTGCAAAATAATGGCGTTTTTAATTGGCAATCTGGAATCTAAAAAGAAGCATTCTGGTTTTAAAATCAGAAGGGAATTCTCTTCTTTTCAGAATCAGAACTGTCACTTTCGCCCAATTGAACGGTTTCAGAATGCTTTTTTTTACTTCCAGATTGCCAATTAAAAACGCCATAAGATTTTATTTCCAAGACCTCTAATATTGTAAGATAAAACCTGACAGGCATCTAATTGTTAAGCTTGATTTTGAGAGTTGCTTGAACTTGGAATACTTTGTTTTGTTAAGTAGTCTAGTAATGTATGTCCTGCTAATGTCGTTAAAAGCTGTAATTACTCCCTCAGAGCTGCATTTGAAACGATGATTGTTGACTTCGATGACCCACAATTTAATCTCGACTTTAAAATTGGGATTAGTTTGTGTTAAACATTTTTTGATTTGTCGTAGGTGATATTTTCTCTTCTTTTATTGTACGAAAGATCTTTGTTCATAAAGATTCTAGAGTTTCTCCAGTGATCTGTTGACGATAATACTGTGCTTACAACATTTACATTTCCAAATTCCGTAAACTCGTTTGTAACAGTATTTAGCCTTTTAGAGAATTTATCAAAATCATCTATTTTTCGGATAAGCGGATAAGTTTTTTTTGATTTCAGATATTAGTGGTTCGTTTTCAGCTTGTAGAGCGGTTAAATCGTTTCTGATGGTATTTATGTCATCTTTTGTTTCTATATTGGCTAGTTTTGAGTCAAATAGTTCATTAATTTTCGGCATTAAAACCTTCATCAGGTTAGTCATTGTATTTCCACCCGTTGTACAAATTTTTCTTTTATTTTATGAATTTATCAGAGTCAGGAGAAGTATCTTTGAAAGATCTTTTTGGAGTTGTATTTTCCATTCGTTGCACCACTGTAAGGAGAGTTGAAAACTTTGGTTGTCGTTTTGGCTAAGCAAGTTTTCGGAACACTGGTGAATTGGTTGTTGTCCTCAGAACAGAAAAAGATCAGTTGTGGTTTTGAAATGGTTGTTGTTTTTGAAACCAAAATGATCGTGTAAGCTTTTGTGCTTCTTAATTATATGTGGTCAGTTTAGGGAAGCTTATTGTGGATACTATTACACTAATTGTGCGGGAGTTTTGTCTAATATTTGAAATGAGTTTGTGTGTACTCACTTTAACAAATCAATTACAATACTTATTCTCGCTTCAGATTCTTGGAGTCTGTAGTTGTACTTTCTGTAGGCTAGTTTTATTTTCGCTCTATTTCTATTTCGAGCATCTAATTCATTTTCGACTGAGACAGGGAACACTCAAGATCGATTTGGTTTGGTTTCGAGTGAAGTGGGCGAAAAAAAAGAATCAGCCCATAAGAGAATCAATTTGGAATGTGAAAATAAAAAAATTTGCTTTAAGCTCCTAATCATATAATTTTGAAAACATATTCGCCATTACGCTAATTTATTTTAATCACCAATTTATTTTTTTAACCACAACACAATATTTATTAAGTATGATTATTGATTAGCTTTTAAAAAATTTCATAATGGTTACTATTATTACTATTTTTCGTTTTGTTTTTGTAATCCTACATACATATGTCCTTAAAAATAGAAAGGTTAGGTTAGGTTAAAAGGGCTGTGGATACTGAATCCACACATTTAGGCCAAAAGAAACCCCCCATTGTGATATCATATGAATCTAGAGAATTACTTCTTACTAGCCGAACCATTTTGAGGTTTTTATAAATCTAAGAAGATATTTGATATCCCTATTAGCTAGTTCACTGCGATTATCATAAAAGTACTCTCCCAGATGAAGTTTGCGTCTTAGTGTAAGAGCAGGGCAAGTGCAGAGAAGGTCAGAGATTGTTTCCTCTTCTTCCTCGTCCATACAGCTCCTGCAAAAGTCATTTGAGGCTACACCAAGTCATGTTGCGTGTCTGCCTATAAGATAGTGTCCCGTTAGGACACCTATAAGGGAGCTAATATGAAGTCTGCTTTGAGATAACAAGTCTTTCGAGTGCTTTAGGTCCAGTGAAGGCCATATGAGTTTTGTGCACGTTGGTAAATTGTGCAACCTAGAGTTTGTTATCTTAAAGACTGTTTCTTTTAGCAGCATTTACATGTAGCTATCGGTATACCTATCTTCTCTCTTTCAGGTGAAATAGGTATGACAGTACCATTTTTAGCGAGTTCATCGGCTCAACAATTTCCTGTGATGTGTCTGTGGCCCGGCACCCAATAGAGGTGAATGTTGAATTGCTGCACCATCGCCATAAGAGACGATCGACAATCGAGGGCCGTTTGAGATTTGGTTGAGACACCGTCGAGAGATTTAATAGCAGCCTGACTGTCAGAAAAGATGAGGATATCAGAAGTTGATACCACGTTTTATCTAAGCCAGGAGAGAACCTCTTTGATCGCTAAAATTTCCACTTGGAAGACGCTATAATGATAAAGAAGGCGGAATAAGATGCTTAGATTAAGCTTTTCTGAGTACACACCACTACCAACTCCATCACTTGTCTTGGATCCATCTGTATAAAAATGAATGCTTTTGTCATCCAGAAGATTTTTGTTTTCCCATTTATCTCTGGATGGAATGGATATCTAGAAGTTTTTACCAAATGTTTTTAAAAATGTCGAGGGGTGTCAGATGGAGGAGAGTGTCTAACGCTGCTGAGGGTGTGGTTCTCAAAGCCCTGTTTATGCAGAGACATGCAGTGCGTTGGACTCTGCTGAGTTTGTCGCAGTAAGTGACTTTGTCCAGTGCAGTCCACCATACTACAACCCCGTAGATGAGTATTGGTCGGATGACCGATGTGTTTAGCCAATAGGTAAAGCGTGGTTGAAAATCCCCTTTTGCTTCCTATGGCTTTCTTGCAAGAGAAAAGAGCTTCTGTAGCTTTCTTAACTCTTTCCTGAATATTAGGTTTCCAACTTATTATTTGTCCAATATTGGACCAAGATATTTGGCTACATTGGTAAAAATTAGTGGTACACCTTTTATTGAAGGAGGTACAATTATTGGGATCTTGTATTTCTGAGTAAAAAGGACGAGGTCGCTTTTTTTGGGAATTAATACTAAGCCCACAGTGATCAGCCCATCTAGTGAGCATATTAAGTGCGTTTTGGAGGACGTCTCTCAGTGTATTATGATGTTTTCCTATGACGGCGATAGCAATATCATCGGCATACACAATCACTCTGTAGCCTTCAATATCGAGGGATATTAGCAGTTCGTTAAAATAGATAACTTCAGTTAAAAAATTTCGTGCTCAGTATGTGCTACATATGCGATCAACCAACGATTCCAACGATCCAACCAACGATTAACGATTCCATTCACATATTTTTGATTATTTGTTATCAGTAAAACCCCACGAAAGTTGTACTTCTTTCTATTTTTTTCTTAAAATAATAAGAAAATCAGTTTGTCAGAAGTTCACACACTTTTTTTGTGGATTTCTGTCCCACTATGGTGGGTTAAGAATACGTAATTGATTTGTGGACTTTTAACCCACCATAGTGTGTCAAAAATCCATTATGGACATTTGACCTTATTGTTGTTACTGAATATGAAATGCAACCATCTCTTATCACAGGCTTTCGAGTACGTTGACTTGTCCTCGGAATTTTTTCGTCTGAACTATCTGTGGTTAGGGGAATGTTGGCATCATTACTTGATTCACATTCGTCTGGAAAATTCTGATTCTCATTTTGGGTTTCCGGTTCCGATTCAGGTTCTCTTAGCAAACAAAACTTCGTTTGTTTTTATTGTTCACTTCGTCCATAAAAAGCAACCGCTTCAGAATCTTCTGTATTTACAACTTGAAGGATCGTGGTCTTGATGCTCTCACCAGAAATGGCTATACCAGAGCAACAGCCAGAGCTATAATAATTTGAACATATGTAGGTGCTCATTTTGCTTAAATGCTTAAACCACTCTTGGAGTTGAAAAAAGGATGAGTTTTCAAGTTGACTTGATGTCACTCGTTGCAAATCAGCAAAATCTCGACATCGTATATGTTCCAAACAATAAAATGTTAAATTAATGATACAAATACCTAGCGAGGGACATTACGCCAACGACTTTTGGATACATTTTGAAAACCACTCAATTAGATTCTGCAAAAGTTTGATTTTAAGAACAGCTTTTTTCTAACAAATTGAAATCTCTGAACTATCAAAGGAACAAATATTCTATTTAAGGGAGAAATGTTTTGATTCTTGGTAAGCGGTTTTCATGTTCCTAATTCATTTATGAAAAAAGTCTTGTTATCATTCATGGCCAAGAATGACTTGCCTCCCCAAAAGTTACATTCGGGGTTATGTCTTGTGTGCCTTGCAGCAAGAAGAGAAGCACATTCTAGAGTTCGATTTTTTCAGCTCTTCGAGCTCTTTTTAACTGATTAACTATTTTAGTTATTTTTGATCTTCTTGTTCAAATAAAAACCGTATATTTCCCCACTCCACATATTAATGTGGGTAATACTATCTGCATTGTTAATTTTTATTTTATTATTTATTTTTTGTTTATAAACTCTTGAAATATTTTGATCATCAGACTCTCTTATCAAATTTATTTACGGCCATTGAAGTTTCAATGCAATGCGTCCAAAGATTCTACGGTTGAACTGGAAACAACACAAACATATTTTTCGATAAGATCGCAACTAGGCCCCAAAAATTGATAAGCGATTTTTTGTCCCTCTAAATTCAAAAACAATTTGAAGATAAAACCTTAACAATCAATCGTTTTTCTTTAAACTTAGTACGTTCAGTCAACTTGTTAAGGCTCAATTCAAAGCGCTTTGAATTTACGAAAATGCATTTCCACATTGTTTTTATATTAATGCTAATTTCCTGCAGTGGTCAAGCAACTGCTAAATTAAGTGATGAAGTTATTAATTTATTAGAGGAATTTCGAATTAGAATGTGTCATCCATTTCCACAATGGAATCTTCCAGCCTTGGATCCTTTCGAAATAGCATATGAAGAAATATATATTGATAACAGTCTATTTAAGAAGTTTGGACTTACAAAATGTTATTTCGAAGTGGAACATACTATATTAATTTTATTTAAAGTTTTTCAGGTTCCGTTACAAATTTTAAAGCTACGGGTCTATCTAATTTCATCATAAACGAAGTTCAGATAAAACCCATTTCACGAAAATTTAAAATGAATTTGACCTTTCCACTTTACGAGGTCCAATCAAACTACAAAGCGATTGGCTCACTTGGCAGTGTGGTAAATCTGGTTGGAGATGATAAAATGAAGTAAGTGAACAACTTTAATTATATCTAAGAATCTTGAATAATTTTGCTTTTCAGTGGCCATTTAAAAGATGTTAATATTGTAATAAATGGTGATTTGAAGTTCGGGCTCACTTTTGCTTTAAAAAATGTTCAAATAAAGGTACATATACGATCACATGAGTTACTGGCTGAATATAATGGTGTAGCTGTGGTCGTAGTTTGTAGCGCTGTCAAAGTTGAAAGATACTGATTTGATGTGTAGTACAAGTTGAGCGAACTTCAACTTTTTGGGCTACAATTTGACGGTTCATCAGATAGTGTAAAAAATCTGCATCACCATTGCAATAAATGCAATTTCTTCTTCTTCGTTCATCATTTTTTAAGTTTTTTCAAGCAAACACAAACTAATTAGTTTCAAAACACGGTTTAATTTTCAGTTTTGAATTTTTTTTTTTTTTTAATTTTTGACAACTACTCATTTTGTTGCTTTACGCATTGTTTTCCACTGTTGCTACGCAATAAGTGATTTTAATAACGTTTTTGGCGACAGCGTATATTTTGAGCTAATGCTACATCTCATTGTATTCAGCCAGTTAAGGTTATGTTTAAATACTTTTCAAAACTAATAAGAAAATATTTGTTTTAAGTTTGCTATTGGGAATTTGTTCGTTGACTTCGGTAAATTAATGGAACATGACAGAATTAACAATTTTATTCATAATCTGCTGAATGATTTAACGATTGAACTTTTGGGTGACTTTTGGGAGGATTACGGTGAATCTTTGACCAAAAAGTTTGAAAAAGTAAGTCATAAGTTATACCGAGTATATATAAGAAAATATTATTTTCCGATAAAACTAATACAGCGAAAATCGAGGTGAATCCATTTTTGGAAAATCTATGATGATATATTCCTTTTATCAAAGGAAATTCATTTACAAAAAAATGCGCTGAGCACGCTCACACATGCGCCCTTGTTTGAAAAGTATCAGAGGTGCAAGAAAAATGTCCATGACTGTCTTTGGAATATAAGCTAAGCTTTATTCATTTGCATGATTAAAAGAATGGTTTCAAAGAAAAACCGTTAAAATGTAACGTTTAGAACGACAGTGCTCAAAATGCTCAAGGTTTTCGCGTTTTTCCAACTCAGCATTCCAATTATACCACAAAAAATGGCTAGCATGTTCCCAACAACGTGATTAAGCTAAATCCACTTGGTTGAGCTAAATCACATAATTAATAACATGATTGGCCATATATTTTCAATGATTTATAATTATATGATTTAACTTCTTTTATTATGTGTAAAAATGGCATTTTTTGAGATAAATGATCGGATGTTTATTTCATTATAAAGTGGAAGGTATGCCGTTAATAATGGAACACAACATAAGCCAAATGGCCGCCACGACCACGCTTACAGGACCACATCCTTTTCATGAAATTTTCCATAGCCAAATCGCACAGTGGCTAACCTATATCCTCGATAGCCTCACGAATTCCATCTTTGAGGTCTTCAATCGACGCTGGGCTGTTGGCGTAGACCTTACCTTTCACGTGGCCCCATAGGAAGAAGTCGCATGGTGTTAAATCACAAGATCTTGGTGGCCAATTGCGATCACCTCTTCGAGATATAACACGATCCGGAATTTTTTCCCGTATAAGATCGATGGTTTCATTGCTTGTTTGCGCCGTCTTGATGAAAGTAAGCGTAGTCCAGATCAATACCATCCAATTCCGGCCATAAAAAATCATAAATCATCTCTCGATAGCGCAATCCATTGACCGTAACTGTAACTCCAGCCTCATTTTCGAAAAAGTAAGGTCCAATGACCCCGCCGGACCATAAACCGCACCAAACAGTCACGCGTTGAGGATGGAGAGGCTTTTCAACAATAATTCTTGGGTTTTCCAAGCCCCAGATGCGACAGTTTTGCTTGTTGACGTAGCCTCTGAGGTGGACATGGGACTCATTAGTCAAAATGATTTTTCGATGAAATTCTTGTTCATTTTTATGCATTTCAAGGACTTAATCAGCAAACACACGACATTGTTGATGATCAGCCGGCTTGAGTTCTTGTATTAACTGAACTTTATAAGCCTTAAGACCCAAGTCTTTATGCAAAATACGTTGTAATGACGTTTGTGGAATGCCTAATTCCAAAGAACGACGAGGAATGGACAAACAGGCATTATAAGCGTTATAATAAGTCTATGTTCGGTTTATAAATAAGGCTGTTGGAGCCTACAATACCTTGTTTTTTAAACTGAAAGGAGTCATTTTAAGAAAAATAAAGCATCTAGCTTTATTTATCTCAAAATGACTCCTTTCAGTTCTTTTCAGTATATAAGTTCTGTCTAGTGAAGAAAAAACAGATCAGAACAGCACAAGTAAATGAAAACTGTCAGAACAAGTAAGAACAGAAAAGATCAACTCACTGTTTAATCTTTTTGACAGAATAAAATCAGCTGTTAAATAGAGATTCCAGGTCAAATCAAATTGAATAAAATTTTCATTTGTTGGAAACGAGATTACTTCCTTGGAAAACTCGTCAATCGAGATAATTTCAAAAAATTGTTTGATTGGAAAAAAATAAAACTGATTTGGCATTTGTAATTTTGATATTTGATAATTTTCACAAAGCTGCACCAGCAAAAAAGTAGGGGCAGAAAAATGTGTACTAAACTGAGCTGGATTACTTCATGGAACACAAAATGACAGATTGTAGAATAGTTTGGGGCAAGGTTTTTACTCATGGAACACATAAACGTGTACTTTTTGGATCTTTTCTGTGTAGAATGAATCTGTCATTAAACAGACCTATAATAAAGCTTAAAAACATGCTAATCATGGGATTAAGCGAAGTTGATTAAGATTAAATCTCGATTTTTCTCGGATTTAGGGTAGATTAAAAGAAACTTTTATACTAAACGTACTATTAGGTGCGTTCCTTTGGGACTTCTTAACTACTTTTTAGTACTTCGCAGTAGACGTTGAATGGAACGCATTAATTTTTCAAAAAGTAAGATCTAACCTCCGTTTGTTTGTTTTTGAATGTCAGTTGCTATTTTATTTGTGACCACCTTGAATGTCCTTAAGCTTAAAAGTATATTAGTATGGTCGAATAAGACGAAAATGTTGGTTAAATTGCAAATCAGTACATCTTTCAATTTACTCCAAAAAGTGCTGAACTCTTGGTTTCTTTGGTGGACGTTCTTCGTCGGATTCAGAAGATGAGTCCGATGAAGAAGAGGATGTAAATAGAAAGTCCTCTTCACTGCTTGAATCAGATAATTCAGTCTTAAATAAACAAAAAAGTAGTTCAGTGATTCAAATAGATTTAATAAATTTGCAATTTTACAATTCACATTGAATAAATCCATTGCAAAAAATCTAAAAACTTTATAAATTATTTCTTTCACATCCGAAAACATTCACAAAATTATTATTTTTGAAAAACGTCAAATCAAACAACAATAATTTCTATTTCTTTTTACTGACGCCATCTGGCGTAGACTTGTATCGTAACTACTTCGAAGAACTACTTTGACCACAGGGGAAAAGTAGTTCAAAGCAACCAGAAGTACTAAGCAGTAGATAAATGTTCCCAAAGGAACGCAGCTATTATTCTACATTTTAATGTTCTACTACTAATAAGTACCCTTAATCCGAAAAGTCGAGATTTGTTCTTAATATTCTTCCCCAAATCTCGTGATTAGGGTCAGTCGAAACAGCAAATATATATGATAGAAATGTCCAATTGAATATTGCAAATTTATTTGTTTTGTTTCGACGTATTATTTTTACAATGACAATTTGTCATTTGTCATTGACGTTTGTTTATGGAATAGTGAGAGTCAAATACTCACATCTCACTCACTCATGATTCAAATCTTGATTTGAAAAAGCTGAATTTTGGCATTGATTAAGTTGTTTATATATTATATATTATAGTGTAAATTATTGAAATAAAATTTGAATTTCAGATCATCAACAATAAAATGTCAAAATTTACATTGAAAGAAGTAATAGGAATTATATCTGGATCCGGACAACCTGTTTTTGGCGATAACCCACCCGGTGATTGTAAGATATCTAATCATGTGATCTATAAAACGAAGTAGGTATTTTACGACCAATAATCGTCAATGATTGTCATAATAAAATATTTATCTATTACCTTACATTATTATTGTTTTTATTCTTTGAAATTTGACAGTTTTCCCAAAAAATCTCGTAAAAATAAAAGAAAGGACCTATAACTTTTCACTAGATCTTTGTATATAGATATCAACTTCACACATACGACAATGCTAGATGACATGTTTTTGTTTCTTACTTGTATGTACTTAACAAAGCATGAATCAATGTCATTTGATTTCATCTCCTTAATAATAGCAGCTGTAAGCAATTTACTGACTCTCTCATTAACATTGGAATTGTCAACATCTGGGATACCTACAATATAAACTTAACACCATTTCCCCTTCTGTAATCAGCTTGGCCTCCAGGTCTACAATTCTCCTACTTAGACCTTAGAGTTTGTAAGCGTCTCGGTATTAACTTGCTTGAGCTGTCATCTTCAAATGGAGTCAAAAAAAACTGTTATACGTTGTAGGTAATTCACACTGATCTCTATATTACACTGGATAGTGTATTACCTACAAAGTATAACAGTTTTTTTGATTCCATTTGAAGATGACAGTCAATGTCCCTTTTCGACTTTTTGACGTCTAACCAACAAAAAAAAAGCAAAAAAATAAGGCGTTTTTCTTTTTTTAAATCTGAACAGAGCCTGAACAATGAATAGAATAGCTTAGAATAATTTAAATATTGAAGGAAACAAGTTGTTATGGCAGAGAATATCAGTTTCGTAATTAATAGAAGTCTATTATATTATTTATTAATACAATTATACAATTGAAAAAAAAAACCTTAATGTGATACAGAGATCAGTAATATAGAGATAAGGGATTATTTATCGTTTATTTTTGTTATACGAATTTTTCCCTTTTCGACTTTATAACTAGCTAAATAGAAATACAATGGTTAAACCAATTGTATATGGAATCAGCTAGTATTATCAATAATGGTGTTTTCGATTTTTTGTGCTACATCAAAACCAAAAACAAACAAATCCCAATACCAAACTTATGTAAAAAAAACCTTTGTATATGGAACAGCTAGTACTACCAAGATTGGTTTTCTGCTTGGTTTGACATATCTTTTGTCAAACCAAACAGAGAACACACAATACGAACTTATGTTAAAAAAACTGCTTCGGTGAAAAATTCTCGTTTTCCATCTTGAGACTACTCCTCAAATAGATATACAAAGAAAAAAACAGCACTGTGCCAGGTCTCAAGATGGCACTACAATCGATTGCCATGTCGCAGGTTTTAGCTACATAGAAATACAATGGTTAAACCAAGCAGTGAACCAATCTTGGTAGTACTTGTTGTTCCATATACAAAGGCTTGAACCATAGCTTCATTGTATATAGAGACATCATGCATAGCTTGTAAGCCATTGAATAAGAAGTACAGGAAGCGGTGTTAGCTACATGTACAGTGTACGTGAGTGAAGCAACAAAAATGTCTGATGATGTCCATTTTCGGGGTATGTGCTGTAAATTTTTGGGGTATGTGCTGTCAAACTTTGTCTGTGTTGTCAGTCGAGTTCAGGGGTGTATAATTTATGTCCGTGATGGTAAGGCGCTGCAATTTGTTGAGTTCCCGTAGTGTGCACGGTTGTTTTGAATAGTCCTTCCATCGTGTTTCCAATCGTTTTTATTTGTTGGTTGTATTGCAATAGGCGTAATAAACGTGATGAATTACGGATGAAAAATCAAGAAAATGTACTTGAAAATAAAAAAATTAATCATTAAAACCGTGCAGTGCACCTTTAGTGTTAAAACACCATGCTTCCTAAAAAAAGAATTGAGATTGAAAAAAAAAGTTGAAGCAAAATCGATGAAATCTTGATTAAATCAAAATTCGCTTGGCGCCCCTGAGATTAACCATTCAACTGCAGACCAGCCCTGTTGTAATGCGTTTGTGTTTGTGAAACTCACACTACTTAGAAAATTGCTTCAATTCTTGTTCATAAGACACCTTCCTGTACTTCTTATTCAATGTTGCAAGCATTGTCATTTTGACAGCTTGGTTTCCCAGCTCCCTTTTAAACTCATCTGTGTTATCTGTGGACCGTTCGTTTACCTTTGTAACAGTAATAGCTTAGTTTCCTATCACCTCTTATCTCTGCCCAGGAAAAAAATCAATCGAATCCGCCATATTTTTTTCATTGCGCTGTGATCTGTGTAAAGTATATTTTCAGTAAAAGTTATGAACATTTAGTTGCGTTTATACATACTTTAAATAAACTATTAACATTACTAGTGTTAATTATTGAAATGCCTATTTATCTTTTCTTAAGCAAATAAATGCACACCATTTTCTTGAACGTTAAAAATTAGCCTGAGTCCTTCATAAGATATACCGGCTGTCAAAGTTATATTATACAAAGATTAAAAGCAAGAATAAAAGTAGAAAAATAAAAAGTGTGAAAATCTTAAGTTTAGAAATACTTTCTGTATATTCACAATGGATGCACCACCACCAACTGGAGTAATGGGTCCGCCACCAACCGGACGGGGTGGATATCGTGGACGTGGTGGGCCACTCATAAGGGGTGGATTTGAACGTGGCCGTGGACGAGGAATGGGCCGTGGTCATTACATGGGAATGCGTGGTGGAGTGATGGGGGGTCCTCCTCCAATGATGCCTGTAAGCAGAGGAGGCATGCGCCCTCCACGGGGTATGGGATACCAAAGGGGAGCTTACATTCCAAGAGGAGGACCACCCATGCGTGGCGGAAGACCACCTATGTATGGACAGCGTAAGTTTATAATGTTATTTGTACTTATATTATTGTTCAGGAAAAGTCAATTGAATAATTTAAATGACAGCCAATTCCTTGAAAAATTTGAGCTTCAAACCAAAACGGTTCGTTTTTGATATGCGAATTCCGTTCTTTTTCAATTGGCTTTCTTCTTCGAGTGGAAATGTGAAATTGTAAGTAGGGCTCCTCATGGTTTTAAAATCTTTTACAACCTTTAAGGAAAACTGTCCAGTCGAATTTATGAAACGCAAGCAGTATAGCATTGTTTAAAGAGAGAGAGAGCAGGGTTTGAACAGAGCAGATATAGAAAGTTATCATTGCTTCGACGCTCTTGTATCACGCTCCCTTTAGGCCAAGTGTTTCTAGGAGAATTTACATCCCCCACAATGACAACATCGCCTTCTATTATGGGTTTTCCGATTTCAATCATTTTGCATTAACTAAACCTGTCAGTTACAGCTTATTGTTCGCATGTCAATCGAAGAGCGCACCCATCATCAGTTAATTGCCCTGTCAGCCTTATACTGTTCGATGATCCCATTAAAAAATGATTGGGCGTTAGAGCTTCGTCATTAACACTGACTACCGATATTTGACTTAAGGGCCTCGAATATTATATACTCAATCTCCGCCATCGTTGTAAGAAGTAAATCATCATTTGGTTTTCGATTAGGAGACATGTACTTATGTATGTTTGACTGAACGAATCTGTCCGTCTGGTTACAACAATAATTGTAGTGCATCTCTCAGCTCATGGTCTGCACCCTTAAAATTCGTGACATTATCTGACCAAATCTCGATTGGTATTCCTCTCCTTGGAAGGAATCGTATGGCCTAGAGAGGTTGTGCGCAACTTCTATATGGATTCCTCTAGTAGTCAAGAACGTAAAGAGAACTCCCAATTTCGTTTCTCAATGTATTCCCACCGTTGCTAGCAGCAGGCCGAAGTAATAAACACCAACATACGAAAATGGTCGTTCCCTGGAGTTTCATACACGGAAGATCGTTGTAATTATCTTCTTCTAAACATCTTGTTGATTTGGAGAAACCAACTCGGGTCGACGTCGTTTTGCTGCTTTTGATACTGCTGGCAGAAATACGCTGTTTTATAAACTATAGCTTTGTTCAGCGAGAAAAAAGACAGCACAGCACAGCACAGTCAGGCACAGCTTCATGAGAAATGTCAGAACAGTTTGAAACAGTTTAGAACACAACAACAACACCTAAAAGGATGGAACAGAAAATCCCGTCCTTAACTGTTCCCAACTGTTCTTGACAGACTCAATAAACACCAAATCAGAACAGTTTGGAACAGTAAATGTGTAAATGAACACCAAGAAGCTCTACTTTTCTGTTCCAAACTGTGCAGAAGAGTGTCGCTGAACATACTTTTTATATCCTAGGTGTGTCTTCAGACATTGTAAAAGCGCTAGAATAACGGATATGGTAAATCAAAAGAGTCAAGGCTGTAACCTATTGTTATTCGCCCTTTTTCTCGGTGATATATTCGATTGGCTTCCTTGTGTAGTAGAGTTTGAAAATGTCCAACTTAAAATTATAATGTATGCGGATGACATGGTTATATTGACGAAGTCAACAGCTTCTCTTCAATTAATGATCAACAGACTGTGTGACCTTAAGAAATGGGGATTAGAAGTAATGAAGTCCAAAATAATGGTTTTCCAAAATGTAAAGGGGGGTTAGTTAAAGGACAAAAATTGAAATTGCGTTTTTTCTTATATTTCTTCTTCCTATAACTACACCGAAGTACATAAATATACTTTGGAAACAGGATTAAAAATCAATCTTTGTATCTACACTTAAGATGGGTGCAGACTATTTGGAACAGGTAATAAATAAATATGGACGGTAATGGGTTACCAAATATTACATATGTTATAAAATGCCATACGCCTAAAAACTGGATTGTACAAAGACTGATAGATCTGGCTGCAAGTTGTGGTAAAATCCTGGAATTGAATGGCTCCATCATTCCCGGTTAGATTCGAAGACTCTACGAGCCGAAGCATTATTTTCCATTCGCTCTACATGTCCCAACCATCTAAGTTGTTGGCTCGTACAGTTCTCCATTCTGCATTTCTGCAGACAGGACCAAAAATGACACGAAGAATTTTTCTCTCAAAGCAGCCCAAAGCAATTTCATCAGATGTTGCCATGGTCCATGTCTCTGCACCATACATGAGGATCGGGATGATGAGGGTTTTGTAGAGTGTCACTTTAGTTACTCGGGAGAGGACTTTACTACTCAATTGCCTTCTAAGTCCAAAGAAGCAGCGAATGGCAAGAGTGATTGTTCGTTTGATTTTAGCGCTGGTGTTGTTGTCTGAGTTAATAGCGGATTCTAGGTAGACGAACCCTTAACTACCTCGAAGTTAAATCCGTCTATGCGGACGTTTGCTCCAAGACGTCGATGTAGGTTGTTCTTTCTTGTTGAGAGGATTAACTTGGTTTTGCACTTGTTAACCGCTAGACCCATCTTCCTGGCCTCAGTCTCACGACTCAAAAACGCTCCAGTGGCATCACGCTGTGTTCTTCGAATTATGTCAATGTCGTCTGCGTATCCTAGTAGCCGGACAGACTTTTGAAAGAATTGCACAATATTTTCAAGAATGATGTTGAAGAAATCGCATAACAACGCATCGCCTTGTCTAAAACCTTTTTTGACAACAAAAGCGTCCGCTAGGTTTTTTTCCGACCATGATGGAACAGCGTGAATTTTCCATTGTCATCTTACACAGACGGATGAGTTTTTCTGGGATGCCAAAACTAGACATTGCTCTATATAGTTGGTCTCTATAGACGCTGTCATACGCGGCCTTGAAATCGATGAAAAGATGGTAGGTATCGATTTGAAGTTCCTGGGTCTTTTCCAAGATTTGCCGTAGGGTGAATATTTGATCGATGGTGGACTTTCCGGGTCTGAAGCCACACTGATAAGGACCTACCAGGTTGTTGACGAAGGGCTTCAAACGTTCACACAGCACGTCAGACAAGATCTTATAGGCGATGTTTAGGAGACTTATACATCTCTAGGTGGTGCAGTTCAGGGGATCTCCTTTTTTGAGGATCGGGCATACGATGCTGAGGTTCCATTCATCGGGCATGCTTTCCTCCGACCAAATTTTGCAAATGAGCTGATGCATGTCAGTTCGGCGGCTAGTCCGTCTGCTCTAGCGGCTTTTTTGGACTTAAGTTTAGATTTCGCTATTTTCACTTCGTCAAAGTGAGGTGGGTGGAGTTGTTGGCCATCTGCACCTAAATTGAATGGTTCTGTATTGCTGGTGAAGTTTTGCTCGTCATCGCCATTATACAGCTTTGAAAAGTGGTCTTTCCATATCCACAGCACTGACTGTGGTTCCACTACGATGTTCCGATGATGGTCTCTACAGGCTTTGGTTCGGGGTGTATAAGCCCTGGGGGTTTGTTTCACCTTGTTGTAAAACCTTCGAACCTCGTTTCTGTTGTGTCATCCCTCTATCTCCTCAATCGCGCGCTTCTCATGCTCGTTTTTTTTCTTTCTGAGAAGTTTATGCTCCTCTCTCCTTTTCTGCATTCGTGAATCACCCTGTATAATGTAATGATATACAATCAGCCTTATTGTGAGTTTTAGGTGAACAGCATTCCATCCGAGTTCCGTGTGAAAAAAATCCATGTTCGGAAGATTCCTCTAATTGCGAGCACTCAGTTCAGGCGGAATTAAATGTCATTCAGGGCTAAAATATTTACTTTTATTTAGAAGGCGAACAGAAGAACAAGGAAAAGGTTTAGGATTAGAGATAAGAAACTACTATTCATATCGTAGAGATCCTATAAGCAAAGCAACAACTTTTTTTCTTCCAATAAGCGACGACGACGCTCAAAATCGGTTATCTTAAATTTCCACCCTTAATCTTATATATATATAATTCTCCTGTGCGTATATTTGTGACCCTACTCCTCCCAAAGTACTGAACTGATTTTTCTGAAATTTGGTGGGTAGCGCTGTTCTCAAGTTTTAGACAAATTTCATGTCTGGTGCCCGAAATGGCTCATTTTCTAATAACGGGATAGCGTATAGAGGGTAGTGGGGTAGCGGGTAGTAAGAAGCGATTACCGGTTAAGCGGGTATCGTGTGCAAGTATTGGAAAGTGAGTAGCGGGGTAGCGGGTAGTGGGGTAACGGATAACATGGTAACTGGGTATAACGGGATAGCCGGTAGACGGTAGTGGAGAAGCGGGGAGAGAGTAACGGGTGGTATTTAAGCATGCTGTAAAAGTCTAGGTCTTTTTTATATTGATTGAGGCAGTACGAAGTCTGTCGGGTCAGCTAGTATATACATATATGTATTTATTATATTTTAATTTCTTATAATTTACAGCACCAAAACAACATACTGGTGCTGAAAATAATAAAACGGTAACACCAATATCAACTACACCAACACCTGCAAGCGCTCCTGCAGATGCTACAACGTCGCAAACATCAACGGCTGCCTCAACAGTTGCCCCTGTACCAACAAATGGCATGCCACCAATGCGAGGAATGCCACGCGGGCGTGGTGGACCTCCTGGAATGCGTGGAGGCCGTGGAAGCTACATACCACATTCAAATGGTTCCACATTTGGTGATCCGAATGGCGGTGGTATGATGCGACGAGGTGGTCTGCCACGAGGACGAGCTGGTTATGGTCAGGGCATCCCACGACCTCAAATGTCACATAATGCTAATACTCAGGTAGCTCCAGTCCCTACACTAAAGCGTGGGGCTCCTGGTGGGCCTCCCGGCCCAAAACGTGGTCGTTATGATTCTGGCCCATATTCCCAAAGACCCATGGCTCCAAAATACCATCAATCTGCACAATCAATATCTCATGCCAATGCAGGCTATGCAACATCTCATACATCTCAAGGGTAAGATTCTTTTTTGTTTATTTGCTTCAATAATTATCATTATTTTCCTTTGATTCCTCTAGCCACCATTCATATCAAGATCCTTCTCAAACCGTTGACCCTTATACGCAACAGTATTCAGCGTCTACCGCACAAACGTCTTACAATGGATATGCGCAACCAAGTTATGGTACTACATCCCAAGCAAGTAGTGGATATTCACAACATGGTGAATACGATCAGAGTCAGTACTCTGGGTATAGGTAGGCAAACAATAGTTGCATACCGGTTCAATTCAACTCTTATTAAACCAATTTTTATTTCTGCAGCAACGCAGCTTATGGAACCCAGCAAGATACAAGGTATCAAACTTACGGCCAAGATTACACACAGACATATGGTGCTCCTGCTGTGGATTATAGTGCACCGTCTTCTGATTACTCTCAACAAGGACAGTCATATGATGAAAGAGCTTATACTGGCTATGGTAAGTGATATAAGCATTTCATATTCATGCCTATAACAAGATCTCTTTGGAAAAATCACCTAATAAAAACTCCGTTACAAATCCCGACAAAAGTACACTATAGGTATCCGAAAACGCCTTAGCTTGGCAAAATAAAACCCCTTTAGTTTCCCAAATAAATATTTTATTAAAAAGTGGCACAACAGCTTCGATTAACCAAGACTTATGTGGCTTACACTTAATAACAATTACTAGAGCTTTAGAGCTTTGCTTTAGGGAAAAGGAAAAAAAACGTAGTGTTTACTTCTTCTTTCCAGTTCCATGTTCCAGTTGTTGTCATAGGAGATTTAGTAGCAAAAACATTCGTCGATGTTCTCCACCATAAGAGTTTTATCATGCGGTATTTTTATTTTTATTTTTTTGAAAACAGATTCCCACTATTTTTCATCTTTATTGCACTCTGCAGTAGTAATCGATTCCTAACTTTGAGACATTCGTGCACAAACACCTTATCAGAAGAAAACCCAAAATTGTGAAGACATAGTTCTTTTTTTTTGATAGTGGTGGATTGGGTGCTGAATTTTGTGTTTTAAGTCGAAAAATGTCCTGAACAATTATTGGCTTCATTCCTATTGTGTTACACATGTGTTTAAACATAATTTTAAGATCTTCGTTTTGAATTAAAGGTAATCAGTAAGAGTTAGGAAGGTTGGGCCAGAATGGGTCTCGGCTAAAGTCAATGTGACGGTTGTGCTAGTGAGCCTGATGTGGTTTGTGTATCTGCTAAACAAATTAGGACCAATTTGTTCAAGCTATTGTTTGGATTCTTCGATTTTCATGGATTCTACTTGTCATGGTAATTTGTGTGAGCAATGAAAATGCCAAGCTCGTTAGCTTATGCAAAATGACGATGGAGAACTCACGCTGTTCCATCAAGGTTGGCAACGAGCTTATGGAATCTCTCGACGTCAAAAAAGGATTCAGATAAGGCGATGCACATGTCTTGAGAAGATAGTGCAGAACTCCACCGTCATCACCAGAGGCACTATCTTCCAAAAATCTGTTCAACTTCTCGCGTACGCCGATGATATTGTCAATGGCGCCTTGGTGAGAATAGAAACGGAAGCGGCAAAAATGGGTTTAGCGGTAAATGAGGAAAAAACGAAGTATATGCTGTCTTCTAGGAAGGCCACCCAACACCGACGGCTTGGACAGAACGTCACAATAGACGCATACAACTTCGAGGTAGTAGAGGAGTTTGTCAACCTACTTTACGGGTTGTTCAACGACATGAACCTAGCCAGAAGGGTCAAGGTCCAGAGACTCAGATGGCTCGGTCAGTTAGAGCGGATGGACACCAATGTTCCGGCCCGGAAAGCCTTCGACACTATTCCCGAGGAACCGCGACTCAGGTGGCGCACTCAAGTTTAAGAGGACCTCAATCAACTTGGAGTGCAAAACTGGGACAGCTAGGTAGGGACCGAGCTGGCTGGCGGAGACTGTTGATTAAGGCCCAAGTCCTCAACGGATTGTAGCGCCATCTTAAGTAAGTAAGTAAGAACTTAGATTGAAGGAATTTTTTATCTGTTGGAGTTAATTCTCCGTAAATTAATAAATAACAATGGTTTATGTACTAAAGAGGTAAACATAATGCACATGTTTTTGTTCAGTGTTCAATTTCAGAATCGATTAAATACGTCATGCATAAATCAACTGGTGAAACTATACCCGATTGAGCTAATACATTATTTATAAGCAATGTGGAAGAACTGTAGTGTCCGTAGCTTAGTGGTTAGGTGCGTTGGCTGCTAAGCAGAACATCGTGGGTTCGAATCCTACTCGGTCCTACCAAAGTTTTTATTTCATCTTTCACGGACACTGCCTCTTGCGAAGAACTGACAAAACTTCCAAGAGTATCATCTGTCATGAAAAAGTGCTTCTCAACTTTGCCGTTCGGAATCGGCGTTAAAATTGTAGGTCCCCTCAATTCTTCACACGCACTTAGAGAATTGTTGATGAGAGTAAGCCACTTAGGCCTTGGCTCTTCAAGAGCTGTCGCGCCACTCTATTTATTTTTTTTAATGTGGAAGAACATTGTAATGAATGCTTTGTTGTACAATTCCTTAGTAAATGACATTTGCGGATTACTACGACTATTTCAACGTTTGTGATTTGAAAAGACATTTAGAAATTACTAGCTTTCGCGCTTAAAGGATTATAACTATTGTTGCAGCCAAACTCTAGATTATCTTGTACACACTAAGGGTCGTATGCAAAATAATTAGATCAAACTCACTTTTTTGAGAACTTTATATGATTTTTATGTGCCTTTGAAGATTTTTAAACCTGGTAGAAAAATGAACCCTTTAATTTCTCCTTGTGTTGCTAGTGCTATAAGTTTAAGGGAACTCTCGCTTAGAGCTTATCGTAAATACAGAAATAAAGTTAAAGTTAAAGTTATGGCATGAACAAATTTGAGGTCAATCATTCTAATAAAGATCTTTGGAAAAGAATTGATTCAATTGTCCTTCGTGATAAAAGAAATGAATATGGAAATCTTGATCCTGTACAATGAATAGTTATTTATCTCAATCTCTAATTAACGCAATAAGAAGTGAAGATGATGTTATTTTACCGTATAGTGAACCTTCCTTTTCGTTTCGTTGCGTATCTTTTGATAAAGTCAAATGCAGTAGGTTTTGATGATATTTCTATTAAATTTATAAAAATGATTTTTCCTTTCATTTGTCAACATTTGATTCATGTTATTAAAACTGCTCTCACGACTTCTATTTATCGACAAGCTTGGAAATATGCCAAGGTTATACCAGTAAGTCTAATCCTCAAGAACCTTCTGATTTCAGGCCTATCAGCCTGCTACCTGCTGCATAACAGATTTGTGAGATTTTAATGAAAGGACAAATAAATGATTTTCTTAGTAATTCCAATTTACTAACCAATCTGGTTTTCGTAAGAACCATAGCACAACTACTACTCTTATTGATCTTACTGATACAATCAAAATGAATATGGATAGAAGGTGTATTTCCTTACTTTTAGATTTCAGCAAAGCTTTTGATAGTGTTAACCATTTCCGTTTATGTAAACTCAAACGATACTTTTCTTTTTCTAGTAGTGCATGTAATCTGGTGTTTTTGGTTTATCTCAGCGCTTTCAATATTGGTGAAAAATGTTCCGACTTTGTTGAATTGACGTCAGGTGTACATCAGGGTTCCATTTAAGGTCCTATTTTGTTTTCAATGTTTATAAATGATCTTCAATATGCAAGTTCTTCAGCGCTCGTTCATCTTTTTGCTGATGATGTCCAGTTACTCTTTTCAAGTCCGCTAGATGAAGTTTCTACCTTTGTTGCCTCTATTAACTCTGACCTCCTTTCTATTCACGCATGGGCTGCAGAAAATTGTTTGAAATTAAATCCAGAAAAGTCTCAGGCAATAGCGTTTTATTTCAGACCAGTAAGTAGTTTGTTGGATCCTTAAGTGTTAGACAATGTTGTTATTCCTTACAAGACCAAAGTCAAGAGTTTAGGTTTTTTGCTTGATGAGACTCTATGTAAATAGCGTAATCAGTCGAACAAATTTTATGTTACGTAAATTTTATAACGTTAGTGACTATCTTCCACTTCATATAAAAGCTAAGCTAGTAAGGACCCTTTTGATTCCTCATTTTCTGTACGGAGCTGAAATATTTTCTGGAGCTACTGGAATAGTTCTGGCCAGGTTAAGGGTATGTTGTAATGATGTCATAAAGTATGTCTCTTCTGTTAAAATAAGGGACCATATTTCAGGGTTTCTTAATAACTTCTTGGGAATGTCTTTTTTGTGATTTTTTACAGTTAAGAGTTCTCTCCACATTGCATAAGATAATATTTAAGTTAACCCCAGCTTATCTTTTTAATAAAAATGTTTTTCTTAGTAATACATCTTCTAATAAGATTTTACCCAGACATAGAAGTAGTCGAGCTTCTTCTTCGTTTCTTATTCGTAGAATCAAGCTTTGGAATAATCTTCCTAGAGATGTCCGATTCACTTAAAACTTAAATAAATTCAAGAGATTGATTTCTGCTCATTTTGCTGAACTAACTTCTGGTTCTTAAGTACGCCCAAATTGTAAAATCCGTAGTTATGAAAATTAGTCTTTCGCTTAATAGCTGCGTTTTATTATGACGATGATCTGATCCGGATCAGATCAAGAAAATAAAACAGCTTCTATCATCAATTTGTCTTTTACTTCAAGTTTGGCAGCTGTTTGTAATTTTTTCATTCCGACAATTAGATCGGAGTTGCCCTACGATAATTTTGTTGAACGATTATTATGTTGTTTTTTAAGGGAAAAGTTTTTGCTATGTAATTGAAAAATATTTCATAGCGGATAGATGAATGTGTGAAAGTGGCAGCACAGTTTTCATTTATAAATATACGCCAACGTTTTAACTTGTGTGCGGATGAACTAATTTTTTTTATCACAAAAATTGATCCAATGAATTGAATCATTGTGATAATAAAACGCAGCTAATATTTAAAACTCAATTTACTTTGAAATTTGTATTACTACTTCACAACATTCAGTTATTCGCTTTTTTATGTATTCTTTAAAATTAAAATTTTGTTTTTAAGAGTTTTTTATTCTGTCTCTTTATCTGTTTTTACTAAATATCTATTATTTTTATACTAAGCATATAAACATGGGACAATGTCCTACCATATGTAGGATATTAAACAAATAAATTAATAAATAAAA
Organism: Sphaerophoria rueppellii; assembly: GCA_920937365.1. Taxonomy (NCBI): domain Eukaryota; kingdom Metazoa; phylum Arthropoda; class Insecta; order Diptera; family Syrphidae; genus Sphaerophoria; species Sphaerophoria rueppellii. The sequence goes on from CAKKXW010000005.1 coordinate 50,521,004, forward strand.
TTGTGTCCGAATTGTGTTAAAATGTTCGATTTAATTTTGACACTACATGGTGGATAAAATGTGTTAAATATTAACTAGCAGGTTAAAATATGTCACTAGTGGTTAAATTCGACCAACATTTTAACGCAAGTCCCACGCGGCCTGAAATATTAAACAATTCAATACGCTCATTCTTTGCGTATTTGTATGGGTTTACATTTCGTGTTTGTAAACTGTGTCCGATGATTGTTCGCATATTACGATAGAAACTTTATTGCGATGCCAATCATATATTTTCCTGATGAAAATAGGAGAAACATGATGAAGGCGTGTGATCTTTAACTGTAAACTGTAGGCATAAGATAATGTCTTAATGAGTTAATCGAAGTGAATTTTAGAAATATTAAGTAAAATCGAATTAAATTTTTTCTGAGTGAAGTAGATTTTAAGAAATTCTTGATGGTGCAAAGTAGGTAGTAGATTTTCAAAGTTTTTCAAAAATCAAAAAGAGTAAAGTGGCAAAACTGTTTTGGAGGGATTATGATGTGATGGAGGGAGAACTGTCATTCAAAGCAAACGCAAAGCTGGTGCATTGTAACGCAGACGAAGCCGAAGCTGAAGTGTCTTTGTGATTTAGCCTTAAGTGCTTTTTATCCATTTAATCCTTCAAAGTTGGGGTAGTTGGTAGAAGGCAAAAACGCCTGGAAGCAAATGGTCAATCATTAACATTTCTAAATGTTTTGAATGGAGTGCCACAGGGATCTATTCTTGGCCCAATTCTCTTCTCACTTTACATAAACGAGCTCCCAAAAGTTGTTAGAAACTGTATGATTTATCTCTACGGAGATGATGTACAGCTTCTGATAAGTCGACCATTTAGAGAAAAGAATGATGCCGTTGTATTAATGAATGAGGACCTTTTATCCATTTCTCGCTGGTCTAAGAGCAATCATCTCTTCTTAAACCCTGTCAAATCAACATCTCTCCCCATCTATCGCAAAAACTTTAATTTTGTAGCCTTAAGTCCATTGAATCTTGAAAATGAAACAATCGAATATGTAAGCAGTGCTAGAAACCTAGGAATGGTTTTCAATCGTTTGGGATGACCACTTAAATAAAGTAATTGGTAAAGTGTACGGTAGCCTCCGTGTACTTCAAGTCACTCAAAGTTTCATCCCGACAAAGACCAAACTCCTTGCCAAAACGCTTATACTGCCGATTATGCTATATGGATGCGAAATTTTCTGCAACTTGGACTCCGCTACTAACCGCAAATTAAATGTCGCATATAACAACATTGCCCGTTATATCTTTAATCTACGTCGCTATGATCACGTTTCCTCTTATGCTGTTCGGGTTTCTGGCTGTAGTCTAGACAATTTGTTAAAGTTTCGCTCTCTTAGCTATCTACATGAAATCGTTCAAACAAAACAACCTGACTATTTACACAATAAGCTTGAACTTCCCTCATTCAACAAGGTCTTTTGCTGTTATTCTGCCTAGATACAATTTCCTCGTTACTGAGCGTCAATTCACATCTTTACTATTCAAATATTTGGCAACTAATTGATAACTTAAAGCATCCGTTAATCATTTCCTTTTTGTTATTTGTTTTCATTTTCGTTTATGTTTTTAATCTTGTTTCTTTTTCTTATAAAATTGTATAGGTAAAGATTAAGGTATAAATTAATTAAAATCTTAAATTTAACTCAAGGCTTCAAAAATTTATAAGACTCTTGTCTTACTTTATACGCGATATTCAAATTAATAAATAATAAATAAATAAATAAATAATAGTGGACTTTAATCATAACAAAAAAAAGCATGTATACAACATTTGTATACAAAAATACATTATTTAGATTAAATTTAAAAAAATATTTATTAATTCACAGATGCACAATCATACCAACAAGGCTACTCTAACGCAGCTGGATATTATTAAATTGTGAATACATGGCTCGGCTAATTCAAAAACAAAAAAATAATGTTTTAATTCTGAACATTGTATGGTAATCTATTAAACTAAGATTTTTTTTTTAATCAAGTAAAAACATACTGAAACAGGCATATATTAAACAAAAAAGAAAATAATTTAATCTTATATGGAAAAATACATACATGCATACATGAGTATATCAGAAAACGAAAAAAGAAAAACCATTTATTCGCTATTAAAACAAACAAAAAGAAACAAGCTGTTACAAACAGTGAAATATATTTTTTTTATTTTATAACAGACACAATGCAACAAAGGCGTTGATTGACACTTTTTATTATTATTAATTTTTTTTTTTTTTGTATTTTGTTTGTACACTTTAAACTATATAATGATAAGTCAAAACTATGAAAAAAAAAACGCAAAGAAATAATTCAAACTTAGTTGTACATTTTTTTTCGTACTCTTTTTTTTTAACAAGTGCACGTTCAAATACAATACCTTACCATAACACTTTTCATCTTAAACCATTAAATAAATTTAAATGTGTGTATCTTAAAAGTCTTTGTAGTGGTTATTTATTAAGTGAACAAATAAAAAAAAAAAAAACAAAATAATAAATAAAAAACAACGGAAAGATTAACAAATTATACAGATCTGTCGAAATCTTTGTACATTTTTTATGAGAAGCCACGTCATATATAAAAATATAATTATTGTTTGATTTATGTCGCTTAAAACTATTTATTAAGTCCAACAATTATATAAACTTATAACTAAAATTTAAAATAAATTACAAAAAATATGTTCAATAAAGCATACATTTTTTTGAAAATTGGTAGCGATTGTGCTTTACAAGCAAAGGACGCAAGCACCTTATTATTTAAAAAAAAAATACAAAAAAAAAATACTTACTGCTTAATAAGCGAGGGAAAGAAGCACATCGTAACCTAGGTATAAAATTCAAAATTTCCATTTCCGTACGAATATCGCAGATTTAGAAATAAATATCAAAAGCAAAACAATTTATACAGTGGCTCACAGCTTTTTTGACTCACCCCATATTTACAATATTCAATTGAGTATGGCTCGTAAAACTATATGAAAATATACAAAAGCAGATCTGGTTATAAAGATAAAACCTTTAAAATTGCATTTTAATAAAATTATATTATTTAAAAATTCAATATTTTAATTAAAAAAACACGAAATATTTAGATTTTTCAATATCACAGCTTATTTGACCCAATGTGTTTAAAGAGCAGTTTTTCAAACAAAAATATGGCAATAACGGTAACTATTGTGTCAATCTCTTTATTGTTAGGTTCACAGATGAGTTTAAAGGGAGATGGGAAACCAAGCTGTCAAAATGACAATGCCTACAAGCTATGGTTCAAGTTTACTGCAAGAGTATGCGTGTTTTTACCAATACTATCTCAGTAAACTTGAACAAAGCACCTCATTTTTGTTGCTATTTTTTCTCATTTATTAACATACACGAGGGTACGATAAAATAAAATTTGCGGTATCCAGAGGGTAAAACGTAAGTCAGTTTCCGATCTCCTTTTGTCTCTGGTTAGGTTACGAAATAAAACTTTTTAGTTTTAGTTATTTTTCAAGATGAACAACAATCGAACAGCGTGAAATTGTCCTTTTTCATCACCGGAATGGCAGATGGCACGGGAAAGGATATTATCCACGGGAAGAAATGCTCCAAATAAAATATTAAGTGCTCTGGAGGAGCGATATATTGTACGGAAAGTGAAGTTAAACCTAAAATTATCGGCACCAAAACTGGCGAGTGAGATGGAAAATACCCTCGGGAAGTCATGTTCCCCAGAAACCATTCGTCGTATTTTAAGGAATTTATTATATTTATAATTCTGGCTCAAACCAAATCCGGGACAAAAACTTAAGGGCAACAGTTAAGCATGGTGGAGGTCATGTTATGGTTTGGACCTGTATGTCAACAGCGGGAGTCGGAAGGCTCGCTAATTTATTGAAAGCACGATGGATAAAATGGTTTACCTCAATATTCTAAAAGAAAATTTGCTCCAAAGTGCTGAACAATTGGGCATAAGAGACTCGTTTCGATAACGACTCGTAGCACACATCCGGAATCGTTCAAACCTGGCTCATTTATAACTGTGCCCATATCATAAACCCCACGGCTCAATCTCCTAATTTAAATGTAATTGAAAATCGATGGTCCATTTTGGACACAAATGTTCGAAAACGCCACATTTCCAACAGAAATGATCTGAAGACAGCTTAAGCTGAGGAAAGGGCAAGAATACCTCCAGAAACAACAAAAAAATTGGTGGATTCGTATAAAAATCGGCTACTTTTTTAATATTGGAGCAAAAGGGTGGACATGGACATACTAAATATTAATATTCAACGTCATTTTGTGTTATCATTTTTTATGAGCTGTAAATTTTAAATGGGTCAAATAAGCTGTGGACAATAATTTTTTGATTTAGTTTTGTTGTTTTCTTGTGTAATTTTCGTGTTAACTCAATAAATTAACAGCCCTATTATGAATAGCACCTATCGACTTGATAGTTGATATACATCAACAAATTTAATGAATTCGTACTATGACTATCAACTGTCAACATTTTTTATCGACTTTGAATTTTATTATAAACAAAAACAAACATATTCGGTATTTTTAAAGAGGAAAAAGTCAAAGAGAATGAAGATTTAGAGTTACACTCATAACTGCATTTATTGCACTTCAAGTCTGTTATAAGATTTTTGAAATAGCTCAAATAGTTTCCGTTTTATTTAAGAAAAATCTCTAAAACAAATTTCAAACGACAAACAATAAAACAAACAACTCGTCTCAAAGGAAATGTTGATAAATATTCACATCGGTCAAAAATATCAAGTTGATGCTCATAATACGAAAATATCAACTATTTGATAGAAGCTATCGACTATCAAATTGATACTCATAATAGAGCTGTAAGTTATTTTGTTTAAAATAGAACCTATTTAACCACTTTGCATTTTTATTTATATGATAACTTTCTTCACTTAGGTACTATTCTCTTTTGAACTTATTATTATAGGATGTTTCAAATAAGCTGTGAGCCACTGTATATCACCAATTTTTTGCGGGGAAAATAAGACTTACCTCAAAAATAAATAAACCAAGGGAAAAAGAAATTATTTTAAAAATTATCTCTAAATAAAAAAATATTATAAACAAAATGAAAGTAAAGGAACACAAAAATGAACTCATCGTAAAAAAATCTATGAGATCAATAACTCTATAAGAGCAAAAGAAAAAAAAAAAAAAAACTCGACAGAAAATCAAAGAAAACACTGATTGGCTATAAAAGAGCCAACAAAGAAATACCAACCACCATTTTGCAATAAACATAAAAGAAAAATTAAAAAAAAAATATAATATAATATTCGAGACAAACATATAAGGGAAATATCTGATAAACATAAAACTTTTTCATTGAAAATACGAAATTTACTAAAAAGTTTAGTTAATTTTCACTTGAAGTAAGTGAGATGATTAAATGTAGGTATTCTATGTATGTGTGTGTTTTTTTTTCTTCATTTCAACAAACATTTCAATTTATATTGTGAAGTAAAAGTGATTTAAAAAAGAGTCAATTTTGCATAAAATAAAATGCAATTGTTAAGAAAACCAAATATTGAAAATATATTTCGACAAATAAGTCTCAAATCTTTTCTATGATTTTAGCAAACGCAATATTTTGTCTCGAAATGCGAAAGTACAAACTAACTTAGGTAAATAGAAGTATTACAATCTTAAAATGTATGAATCAATACCAATTTAATTGTCCTTATAAAACAAAAATGTCTACATACAGCCTTGGCCAAAAGTATTGAACACCCATGAAATCTTCTTATATTTTGTAAACCACTTGATTAAAACAACTTTTCGTGTTTTGTATGGAAAGATAATGGTCTTTATTAAATTAAGATCAATATTTTTCGCCTTAATGACCGCAGCTATTCTTTTCGTTAAAGAACGCACAAGCTGATTACATTCCTCTGCAGATAAAGCATTCCATTCGTTCTGTAGATGGTGCTTTAGGTGTTCTTTGTATTTAAATCTGGGGACTGGGCTTTGTGACAAGGTGTGTTATCTTGCTGATTTTACTCTGTCAAGATTTGGTTCACCAAAAAGTTTGGAAAATGAGGAAAGAAGTGCGGTTTACAGTACATGTGTGTACTTTGTAGAGTCCATGCGACCCTCACACACGACCATTTCTCCCACTTCTGAAGAACTCATACATCCCCAAATCATAAAGCTGCCACCGCCATTCTTAACTGTGGAGACCACACATTCCGGACTAAATTCTTCACCGACTCGTCGCCGAATAAAAATCACGTCAGATATACCAAAAATCTGAGCGTAGAACAATAATTAACGGTTTTTAAAAGGGTTTTTTTTTGTGGTCAATAAGTTTTTTTTTTACGAATTGAATGATGCTAATCATTACTCCATCATCTTTCACTGTCAAGGATGGCCACATCCCTAAATTGTGCGCTTTTCTGAAGGGTAATCTATCGAATAGTTCCACTGCCTTTAGCATCGACCCAATTGCCTGGGGCACACTCGCCACAACCCAGCGCAACCGTCCTAAACGATGGTTAACCCAAAGACTGTGCAACGCGCGTCACAGCTACAATCACTCAAACTAATTCACCTCAAAATTCGATTCGTCTGACCAAACAATATTTGACCAATCTTCGTCTGTCCAATTTTGGTACTTTTTTTTGCATTCAAATCTGGCTTTTTGATTTTTTGGTGAGAGCAATGGCTTGGTTGTTCGAGCAGAAATAGACTTCTATAACGCCACTAAAAACTCACTAGCTAACTTTGATGAGTTTTTCTTCCAATTTTTTAATGAGTTTCTTATCAAATTTCTATCCTCGCGCTTTGTCGTCAATCTTTTGAGACCCGATCTTGGTCTATTCTTATGGGAACAAGTTTCAACAAAACGTCTGTTACAATATTGCACTGACCGGCAGGAACAGTTCAATGTTTTAGAAATGTCTACCTCAGATTTGTCTTGCTGATTTAAAATCTGTATTTGGGCACGTTTTTCTACAGTTAGTTCGGTTTTTTTTTTACCATTTCGCAGAGGTAAAACTTGACACACAATAAATGGAACGGTCGAAAAAACTAGACTTAAAAACAAACTTCTGGAATTCTTAGTAAAAACGTAAGTTCGTATTTGTAAGAAAAAACAAAATTTACCTCAAATAACGAGCAAGTCCAGTTTATCTAGATCTGTTGAGTAATTCTATGGACAATTTTTTTTCTGTTATTTTTATCTTAAATGCATAAAAACACAATTTTTATAGGGTGTTCAATACTTTTGGCCAAGACTGTACATATTCAATCATATACACTTACTGACAAAAGTCTCCGTACACCTTTTCATTCACAAAACTTTTAAAAAATAACAGATTACTCGTAAAGAAACAATTATGTATGCAAGTTTGTCTCTATGCATGCAGCTTTACGTTGTACAATTTTTTTTTTTTTTTTTTTAAATTATGCAATTCCCCAAAAAAGTGTTAACTAACTGATTGATTTCCGAGTTTTACGTGATGACAAAAGTCTACGTACACTGCAAGTTAGTGTTATCTACTTCAGATGTAACGGTCCTAAAATTGTTATTTTTCAATCGATTTGGCGTTTGGAGGTCTACTTTAGGTTTTCTTTAATAACACATAAACTTAAATAACAAAAAAAAATGTCGTTTACTACTGAAAAATCGTAAGCGTACTTGGACTTTTGTCAATAAGTGTAAGTGGTTAGGTAAAAACGTGAAATTAATCAATAAAGGGCTTACTCAGAGTAAGTTTGAAGTGTGTAGTTACTTGTAACTTGACCCGCGCTAGTCCAATTTTCTATTTTGCTGACAGCAAAATTATACGTTCGTAAACAAGTTTCTACCGAACGACCGAATCGGAGGAGAAAAATTTGACATCTCATAACGCACCGAAACATTTCCAATTTGTTAAAATATCTTTATTATGTAAAAAAAGACGTGTAAATATAATTGGAGCAGTTTTCTTTTTAGCTGAAATATACTCTGGGTCCTGATTATGTGATTCACGGCGGATCGTTTTCAATTCGACTCGCTTCGTTTTTCCACATTAACGGATTCTCGGCGGGGCGAAAAAAATCTTCCAATATTCCAGTGATTTAACACGTTTGGTTTGACTATTTCTTCCAATATTCCAGTTAATAATAATAAACACTCTTTCGCCTGTGAATCCGCCAGTAAAAAGCTGTCGGATTTCAACTCGCCAGCAAACATTATGGCATTTCAAATTCGCCTTCGAATTCGTTAATTGGTCGAATTCAAAACGAAGAAGACGAAAGCGAAAGCAATAATTGCAAAATGTCAAATTCGCAACTCGCTAGCAAAACGATTCGCCACGAATCCCATAATCAGACCCCTGTATATTTTCGAGAACTAAAATAAATAATAATATTAAATGAAACTCGACTTCGTTCATATGGCCATTGCAAGCATGTTAGCAGCGGTCGATTCATTGGACCCAATTTTCAATGCCTCGGTCATACTTATTGGCCGAAATCGCCGCTATTCGTGTCAGTCTGCGTTAAATACCACGCTTTAGATTACGAATCGATTGTTTCATTTCTTGAGATAACACGTTCATCAAACTTACTACAATAAGGTGTGTGAAACCATGTTTTTTCAATTCAGGCCAAGAACCAACTGTTATCGTTTGCTACGGACGCCTTAACGGCAGCGATATTTTCTACACTTCGAGCAATTCCTTATCTCACTGACAGGGCAACATCACACAGCGAATATGTAGACTTAAATTATTTGCACTTAACGTTTTATCGCCTGTGTACTAAGACTGGAAGTACGACCGAAAAAAAAACCTAATGTATACAATACAAACATATATTATAGATACATATTTAAATTAGTATTATTATTATAACATTTATTTTTGTTCTTTGTATATACCTACATTATGTATGTTATACAGCCTTATTACCTTACCCGAACCTTCTATAACGTTACCTGAATCGTATGTGAAGTAGAAACGTGAACTTACGCACCATTTCTTGTTTTGTGAGTGAAAAACAAATATTTTTAGTCCCGACTTCAGGCACGTGTTTGCTGCGGAGACAATCGGACAAAATGGGAAAGGTTGAAATTTCCCCTCCGACGAATTGACAGATTTTGAAATTTCATAAACAGCTGTTGAATAAGAAACAAATGTTCAATTTCAAATAAAAAAAAAAAAAAATGAAATTAATCGTACAATACGACAATATTAATTGTCTGATAGAGTCTGATCTGAGGACGAAATTTATGTAATCAGATCTTATAGCTAGTTGAAAATAGACTACGTAGTGACTAGATTAGTGAATGCGCCCAATAACTTATCGCAATGCATCACATAAAATCGCTAGGTGTCGCTCCAAATTTGAAATTCGGGCGCACATTTAAATCTTTTTCGTAGAATGCTTCAAACGGGGATGGTGATAAGGCTGATAATAATATGTGTTTTAATATTAATTCTCTTTGACTATATAAAAATATAGTGAATAAGCTTAAATGTATTTTCTTGATCATATTGAGGGTTTTATTGACGTCGAACAAAAGTTATAATGTAAAATAATAATTCATTATCTGGAATATTAAACAAAAGCAAGACCTTTTTCTCCTCTCAACTATCTTTGAAAAGGTTTGGCTTACTCTTTATAACTTTTTCGAGCATATCAAGAATGATTTTTTTTTTTTATTGAAACTAAGTATTTTAAAATTATACTCTTACTATTTATTTCAACAAAATTTTCTTCTAGTATTCAGAAGTAAAATTAAAAAAACAAGTATATATACTTTTAACTTTAAAGCTGTTTATTCACAGTTAAAATAAAAAAAACATACGCAAATTTTAAGTAAATACAGACTTAAAAACAAAAAAGCAATCTAATCCGGTGCAACTCCTGAAATTAAATAATATACTTAAAACCATATTTTCGTGGAAGCATAAACCAGTTCGCTCAACAACTGACTTCTCGAAATAGATATACCCAACAATTAAAAAAAAAAAAAACAAAAACAAAAGTGAACAAAATAAAACCTGCTTATAAAAAAAAGAAAAAATTAATCAAACATTTCAAACTAGAACAATGGTAAGTCGGAAATTTACTGTGATAAGAAATCTGTGATGCAATGTTGAAAAAATATTTAAACAATACAAAATCATATATATCAAACTTATAAGAAAAAAAAAAAAAAAACAAAAAAATGAAAGACTGATACTTAATTTAACAGCATTGAAATATAATTCCAGGGAAAGGATATTCAAACGATGGAGAGAAACAATACTTATACTGGTAACATTAACAAATTTAACAAAACTAATAGTTGGGGAGCCCCATACAAGAAATTCCCGTCATCGCGCCCACTCAAAATTTAATGGGGAATAAAATATAAAGCCAAGGCGAATAAGATTCGCTTAATTGGCGTAAATTTGGTTAGCCGCGCATAACTTTTGCAATGTGGTTAATGACTGTGAAATGTCTCCATTATCACGGATTCATGTCTGTTTCTTTCATTACACGCGTCCTTATGTTAGATGTAGAACTTAGAGATGGTCATAATTGTATGATTTCAATAATCAAGAAAGTATTCGAATGATTTGAATAATCGAATGATCGTTCGAATTACGGAATCGAATGATAAAAGTGAAAAATTTAAAGTTTACAGTGATCAATGAGCTATTTTACAGTTATAATAATGAATTCCAATATAAATTAATACTTGTTTATTTAAAGGAAAAAGACTAGGAACCCATTCAATTTCATTTTAGAAACATTTTTAAAAAATAGCCTGTTGTTCTTCTTAGCTATTAACAATGTTCCGTATTCCAATAATTTTTTAAACACTAATTCGCAATAATTTCTACCAAACATGTATATTGAAAGACAAAAGCTATGATTAAAAAAAAAAAAAACAAATCCACATACAAATTTGTGTTCGCCCTTAATAAATGTAACCAAAAATCATAAACAAAATTCCATTCCAAAGATCGGCAAATTCAACTAGAAATGAAATCGTCATTCGAAATAAAATTTAAAATAATCATCATTTGATTTTTTTGCATTCGAATACAAATAATCGATTCTTTTCATTCGAGTACTAATTATCGATTATTCATTTGAATGATTTTTCATTCGATTATTAATAATCGGTTATTCATTCGAATGATTTTTCATTCGAATATTATAATCGATTATTTGCATTTGAATGCATTCGAATACTAATAATCGTCATTCGATTTTTTTTTTTTTCATTTGAGATCTTAATTTTGAAGAATAGTAGTTGTAGCAAGGTTTGAGAAATCATTCGAATGATTTCAATAATCGAATGATCTCGAATGATTGCCTAAATCGATTATATCATTCGAATAATCCCATCACTAGTAGAAATACCTCGGTTTTCTTGCTTTCAAGTTGCCGAAAGTATCTCGAAAACCAATTTTTATAGGAACTCAATTATTGTAGTTTATAATAAACCACAGTACTTTAGTTCATAATAAAATCAAACATAAGGAACACGTGTAATGAAAGAAACAGAAACAAAATCCGTGATGATGGATACATTACACCACATTGCAACACTTTCAACAACTTTCCGGCTAACTAAATTCACGCCGATCAAGCTGAATCTTCTATGTCTTGGCTCTAACTTTTATTCCGCATTAAGAATTTTAGTGGGCGCGATGACGGCAATTTCTTTTATGGAGGCTCCTGGGCTATAATATAATATAAGACTTCACTTCAAATTTTTATTTTAAAATATATTCTAATCGATTTTTTGGTTTTGTTTTTTTTGTTTTACACTTTTTTTATAATCAACCTTTCTCTTCACTAATATAGTATTATTTCAAAGAGTCCGTTGGATACTTAACCAAAGAAAAACAAACAAACAAAATGTTTTCCATAAAAACTATAAAAGTCATACTCAAAATAACGCATTTTTTGAAAAAAAAAAAAAAAAAAAAATGGAAAGACAAAACGTACAAACTTTAAATTTGAGTGAATATCAACTTAGGAACAAAATTTAAAAAAACTCAGAAAAAATCGAAACTAAAGCTAAAAGTGAGAAATACAGTTAAACTATTATTTCTGCTATAAATAATATTAAAGCGAATAAACTACTATAAAATAAGATTTAGAATGACATCAATTGATAATAATGATGGTTCATGAATTTCGAACGTTTTAATTTTTCTAATTGGATTCATAACAATTTTTGAATGAGTTCAACAACGGTTATTTGGGAGTGATTGAAAAAAAAATAAATAGAATACGTAATTAAACAACTATACCGAAAAATTAAGAAAATATAAGATTTCTATACAAACAGCTTGAAGTATTATAAAACAAAAGTTTTAAAAAAAAGATGAAAGTGTTTCGATGAGTTCAATTTAAATTAAGCATAAAAAGCTCTAATTTAATTAATTAATTTTTTTCTTAAAATATCAAAACAAAAAATCTTCCCTCTTAAAGATTTACTCTTCATCAAACCTTGAAAAGAAACTATTGGAAATTGAAAGGATAAAAATACAACAATTTTTGTTAATTTGAAGTAAACAGAATAAAATATATGAATCATATTTTCAAGACAATACACATTATGCAATTTCTAGCATAATTTCCTGATACACCAATTCCAACCTTAAAGGTACTTCGAAACTAGGTTGAACAAATAAAAATTTAAAATAAGCCAAGAAATCGTAATAGAACTGAATGCTGATGCAAATCTGTGATATATGCATAAATCTGTGATATATGCAGAAAACCAAAAAACATATTCTATGAATAAAAATAATATTTGTGTCGTAAAAATTATGACCAAAATTGCAACTTAGGGCAATTGATATAATATATTTATGATATATTTAGAACTGAAATCTTTTATTTTAAAGGGGTTTCTTATTTAATTTTAAATCATAAACAAACGAGATAAACATAGTATGAATATTTAAAAATTAATAAAACAAAAATAAAAGAAATATCCGATGACAAATTTTTTTGAAAAATAAAACGGTACCGTTTCAAATATTATTTGAAAATGTGATAGGTAAATTTTTACTTTTTTTTTTTTAAACAAACGTTATAGTTTTTAAGGTATTTGTTTTTATTGAGTTATTATTATTATTATTAGTTTTTTTTTTTTTTTTTGTTAAGTGCACTTTTTTCGTTTTTCTTTTTCGTTCAACTTGTTTTGATAATAAAGTTTATATGAAGATGTTTTTCTTTTTATTTTATTTTTTTATAAAATCACAAATATGGAATCTTTGTTTCTATTTATTTCTACTTAAAGTGAATCTTCGTTTGGTTGCACCCTTATGCCAGGAACCTTAGATGCTGGTTCCATCTAAAATTCTTATCTTTATTTATTTATTATTTTAACGGCAGCTGTATTTGCTGTAATGAATTATTGTATTTCTTTGTCTTTGGAATATGAAGAAAATTAAGGCCCGGTGCACACGCGAGTCACACAAATGAAAGTCAGCAAACTTGACGACGGAACATTTGTGTTGCTTCGTAACCCGAACCAGTAGACAGTCAATGCATTACTTTCCTATGGAAAATTGTGTTGCTTCGTAACCCGAACCAGTAGACAGTCAATGCATTACTTTCCTATGGGTAAATCTAAATATCCGAAGGTCATAAGAAATTGAATGCATTATAATTTACGATTGAGATATCAGTCTAATTTTGACCATTAATATCGTAAATTATAACCTACGCTACTTAAACTCTAAGCTGCAGACACTCAGGTCAATGCATTCAATTTCCTATGGCCTTCGGATATTTAGATTTTCCAATAGGAAAGTAATGCATTGACTGTCTACTGGTTCGGTTTAGAAGCAACACAAATGTTCCGCTGACTTTCATTTGTGTAACTCGCGCGATTTATTGGCACGGCGATATCGCAACTATTCAATGCACACTTCCGTCATTTCAATCTTAAGATTGAGTTTGTCTCTCAACAGTGAAGGTTTATAGGAAGTAAAGAATTATTTTCGCGTCACTCCTGCATAAAAGTTATGTTCTAAATAAAAAGAAATGACGACGTCACTTACGTATTGACCATCGGCTAACAAAAGGACTATTTTATTCATCGTTTCATCGACAAAATTATGAACATTTTTTTGACTATTTTCGGATGAGTGTAAGATCTTTTGATTAGTTGGCGGTTAAAGTTTCAAAATCAAATAAAAAAACAACTTATCAAAATCATTCATAGTTTCCCTTTCAATTTGATAAAAACTTGCGGTAAAAAAAAACGCATGTGTGCAGTGCACAATAGAAAACAATGTACTACAAGGCACAAATGCAATTTTTTTGCGCTGCGATACTACAGAAAGCCTTGCGACATTTTACCGCAGAAATGTCGCTGCGATATCGCAAGTGTGTGACCACTCAATTTGATTGTGAGTACCGATGTCGCAAAAGCGATATCGCCGAGACAAAAAATCGCGTGAGTTCACCGGGCCTTAAAAAGAAGATCAGCCACTCAAAAGAGCAGTGTGCAATTAAAAATTACACGACTGCACTTGTATTTTTTTATTTCACGAAAACACATGACGTGTACTTAAATACACGTTCAAAATCGTAGGTCCTAGTAGTCATTCGAAAGATCTAAGATCCCACCGCTCGATTCTGCATGCATCTGATTTGTTAATGAAACCAATTTTAAATGAATTTTTAGAAAGTATGCAATGAACTTTCGTAGGGTATAAGCAATTGGCCGCTACCATTTTTAATAAATTTTTAAAATATCAATTTTCGGACCCAAAATGCATGTACATGATTTTTTAATAAATCCAACGCCATTTTAATCATAATCACCCTTATTTTGTCATTCTCTTTCGTTCGAAAATTATTCGAATTTGTATGATACGTATGTTCACTTCCTAATAGTTCGAAAGTTCGTTTTAATTCGAAAATAAAGCAAACTTTGACATTCTAATCATTCGAAACAAACGTCATTAATTAGACGTTCACATCTTAATGAGAAAATTAAAAGCACAAACATGTAAGCTCTGTTTTTTTTTTTTTTTGGGAGAAATAAAGAAAATATATTTTTTATGAAAATGTGTTGATGTTTTTATTAAAAGTCGCAGTCTCACACACTCGAACTGGACAACTAGAGAACAAAAGGAAGTTTCTATAACATTGATGGAAGTAAACCAAGAAATCGCGAGGGTTTTTTAACAAATCGAATTGATGTTGATCGCTTTTGGAGAAATGCCGCCGAAATATTAAATACCTATGACCCCCCAAACTAAGGACGGAGCAACCTGGAAAAAGGTAAATTAAATGATTGTTTGTATGTATAATTATGTATGTGTTAACCAGCATTTGGGTTCAAGGTTTGGGCTGACTTCAAAATAAAAACAAAAAAGAAAACGAACTCAAGAGGTAGCAGTCGGGCGTCAACGACTATAATTTAATAATCCTCACTGAATTTGAAGAAGCCATCGTCAGGCTAACTGCACTTGCTAAATCAGTGAAAGGAATACGTGCAAATGTATTTGGCGTAGCTCAGCCTCCGTCAGAAGAGTCGGAAACTTTGCCAAAAATGACGTGTCGATGACATCTTGCCATGAGACCGAAAATATAAATGAAGATTTGTCTCCGCGCTGTAGTAGAAGGCCCAAAAAAGACACCTGTGCAGATTGTGCAAAAGCAGAATGATGTTAAACAAGTTTTTTTTTTGAAGATCTGTATTCCAAACTGAACCACATTAAAGAAGAACTCCACCGAGTAAGCCGCATTTTGCAGAGAACCAGTGATACACCAAAACAAAATTAAGAAGAAAATCGTCGACATCATCTTGCCATGTAAGATTTATTGTGTAAGAAGTTGGAGCTAAAAAATGTTTCAATAGATGTTCAACTTGACCAGATTAAAGCTAGGCTAGACGCTAGACACTTCAACTTCACAAGATGATTAAGAACATGACAACCTTAAATGAGAATGTTCTGTGAAAAGAATTCCTTTTTTTATTTTTGAAAGTAAAAGTGAAAAAGTGTCTTATTTTGTGATACCAATATGTGTACAATGTACATACATATTAGATATATTAGGTATTTTAAAATGAATTTTTTTTGTGAATCTCTATTTATATAACATTGGATGTGTTTTGTTTGTATGACTCCGAAATTGACATTTTCATGGTTGATACTGTTGTATTCAGTGATGATTTCTGTAAAAAAAAAAAATGGAAAAACCTCATGGAAGTGTGGGAAAACTGGAAAAACCAAACAAAGGTCGGAAATTTATTTTTTTTTGCTTGGAATATTTTGGTTCAAAATGGGTTTTCGAATGGAAAAACAGAAAGTTCTCGATGTAAAACTCGGAAAACTCATTGGTTTTCAAATGGAAAAATACATTAAATTGTAGATGCATTGGTTTTCAAGTGGAAAACTGGGAAATTTCAAATGGAAAACTGGAAAATTTAAAAATGGGTTTTCGAGAGGGACTTGGAAAACTCATTGGTTTTCAAAGGGAAACTGGAAAATTTGTGATGGGGAACTGGTAAGAAAGAAAAAGTAAAAAAAAAATTGGAAATATTGAAATGCAAAAAAACAAAATGGTTGCGGGTAATATGTAGTGGGTTTTCTGGCTAACGGTGTGACGGCAAGCGTGTAGAAATAATTGGTAGCGGGTAACAGAGTAGTGTCGTAACGGGGTAGCGGATATGGGTAGACGTACTAGGTAGCACAAGGGGGTAGTGGGTTGGGTAGTGTGGTAGAGGGTTATCCTTATCGATTATCTATTGAGGTAGTACGAAGTCTGCAGGGTCAGCTAGTTATTTATATTTTTAATTCTTTTATTTTTTGTAACCATTAACTTTAATACAAAAGACTGAAATCGAAATGAAGTTTTTTATTTCAAGTAATCCTGTAATTCTTTCACGAACGTTTCGAGCTTCATGGATGTAACTATTTTCATTTTCTGTTCCTCACCATTTTCACTGCTTATAAATAAAACAATTGTCTTTTTGCTGCTAAAATATTCCTTTTGTGGAAACAAACAAAATTTAATAGGTTTTCTTTTTTTTTTTTCAAAATTCACAGGTGTGACCAAATGGCGCAGAGACATAAGTCCCATTTTTTTTTTCTTTGGGACTTATGTCCCACCTAAGTGAGACATAAAGCCCGTATGATACTACATTTTTGTCAATTTTTTCACCATTAAAAATGAAACAAGAAAGAGTAAACATTTCCTTACATGATTTCTGTATAAGTGTGAGTGTGTACGTATTCACTATCAGCCCAATTCTAAATTTCCCCGGGAATAGTTCTCCCCAGGAGTTGTGTTCTCCCGGGGAGTGATTTACCTTATCCTGAACTACCCGGGAGATTATTTTTCCCTTCGAAAGTGAGAACAAAAATTTTGAATGTTCGAAACAGCTGTTTGGCAATATTTGTCATATGAAATGGGAGGAAAGAGCTGCCAGAAGCTCTTAAAGGAGTGTATTAAATCCTTTGGAGTATTTTAGACTTAAAATTTCAAACATGTTAAAGAGTGAATGAAAAAGTGCTTGTTGGGTGTGTCATTACTCGTAAGGTTCTTATTGTTATTAGAGACAATAAACCAGCTTAAAAGTGTTTGTTTGCGTTTTTTCGCTGAGGGATCATACCAAACGGCAGGTGTTCGAAAAGACTTTAATGTTGGTTCATCCCATCCTTGCTTCAGTTAAAGGTGCTTAGTTCACTAAGCTGAAAGAGCAGCTGGAAGAACAGCCGCAGATAAAAGAAATGTTGTGTTGGCGTTTTACATTAAACACAACTTTCCTTAACAAAACTGTAAGGCTTCTTCCTTTGGCCTGCTTTGGAATCCGCAGGAGGCATCTCCATTAAATTGTGAAACATTTGCACTTGTGACTTATTAGGTGTTTTAGACCTATAAAATTATTAAAATTTAAATTTTTTTCGATGCAAAAAAACAAAAACTTCCATTTTCGTTGATAATTCTCCAATAAATTTCCGGGGAATGATTCGACGGGAGACGAGTACAAATTTTCCCTATTTTTAACATTTAGAATGCCTCCCTTTTTCCCGGAGAATTCTGTTTCCTTTTTCGAAGATTGGGAAATATAAAAAGGAAATAAATTCCCGGAGACTTTTTGTTTGTAATAAGAGAGAAGGGAAAAGGGAACAAACTCCCGGGAATTTGTTTTTTAGAATCGGGCTGTATTTTCATTAATTGGAATTTATCAAAAATATTCGTTAAAAATGTAACCCGAACTACATTTTTAATGGGCTAGTCTTTTCTTTTTTGACACTTTTACATTAAAGTGTGCTCAGGAAAACATTTTTGACTTGTTTGTCGTTTGTCAAACTATACAAAAACATATCTAAAATTCCCTCAATGTGAGGCGATGACATATTAAAGTTAAAAATAAAATAAAAAAAAGAATAGTACTCCCCGGGAAATGTGTTCTCCCGAGGAGTAGTTGCCCTTATTCTGAATCCTCCCGGAGATTATTTTTCCCTTCGAAACCGGGAAAGGAAATTATGAATGTTACAAACAGCTGTTTTGCTTTATTTGGCATTTGAAATAAATTTTAAGGAAGAATGTAGTTGTCAAATCAACAAAAATGTTGAGCATTTCTAGCAGCATTTTACTTGTAGAGGAGATTGAAGAAAGCCAATCTCAACAGCCAAGAGCTATCAGAAGATCTTTAAGGGATGCATTCAATCAGTTTAGCGGGCAAGGGAAGCGGAGTGTGCAGTGTGAAACGGACTGAAATTTTCAGCCCGAAATTTGGTGGATAAACGAAGACTTAAACTAACACATGTAACAAAGACAAAACCCTGTTTCAATCCAATTGCCACTAAGTCGTAACAAAGCTCAACGGGTCAGCTTTCCCTCGAATTGGCATTCCAAAAAACTATCAGAGTCCTAACAATTAATAACATTGATTGTGTGATACACAATGTTGTACCTTTTTCTTTATTTTGATTTTCTTGGAGCTCTTAATCTAAAGCCTAGTATACAGTTCCTCAAAAAAAAAAAAAACTAATGTATTTCTTATGGGAGAGAATTTTGCCAAAAAAAATTAATTTTTCATTTCACCACTGTGATCCGAGCTGTAAACCAAAACCGAAAAAAGAATTATACTCACCTCAATTTTTTTTTCACATTGTTTTGCCAGAAAAAAATTTGCGTAGTACTGAGAAATTTCTCTCATGATTTAAGAAATTTCCTTCAACAAAAATGTTTTTATTCTTCTAGGTAAAATAATTTTGTGTAAAAACCCAAACTTTAAGCAACAAATTTCATGAAAAGTCACTAAAAATAACAAACAAAATTTGTTTTATTTATTTTTCTAGATTTTGCAGTGGTAATATGATATTTTGAAGCAACAGTAAGCAAATCTTCAAACAAATATTTCCCTTTTTGGATGATTGTTTTTTCCTGATGGTAACACTGCAAAACATGTTTTCATAGCTGACATCTGTTATTATTCTCAGAACAAAAAACAAATAATTTCGTTTTTCGATTTTAAAATATGATGAATTTAAATTATTTTATTTTGAGCTCTTGAAATATCAATGCAATTAATAATTAGTTATTACACAGAACTAAATAAAACGTAGAAGAACGGAACAGAACAACAAAATAGAAGCAAATTTCTCTATCATTCATGAAAAAAAAGACGTCAAAATTTAAAATATTCGTCAGTGACAGCTAATTTATTTCTCAGAAATTGTTTCATGAAAAAAATTTTTGTTTCACCATTAATTTTTTTTTGTCACAACGAACTGTATACTAGGCTTAAAAAAAAAAAAAAAAAACAATCATAAGCAGTCAACGGGGCGTATACTTACCATTTTTTTTTTTTTGATATTGCTTATTTCCTTAGATACGGATCCATGCGAATAAAAAAAAACAATGCAAACAATAAATAAATTTGAGGATAATATAAGAAAACAAAGTGAGATGCAACAAAACTTGAAACGCCGCAAGGCATTAACAAGATACTATTTAATTAAAACAAGTTAACAAGAAATCATAAAAATTCTTATTCGAGAATCACTGTTAAACATTTAAAAGAACAAACAAAGGAAATTTACACCCCAAAACATATGTCTTTGTGTTCCAGCTCCCGCTTCCATAATTCCTCCAAAGCCAAGTTGTGTCTTTTTATTTCTATTAATATTTGATTTTTTATATGCAAAAGTTCTTGGCTGTTTTCTGCCACAGTCTTCAGAGCGTCACAAAGTTCCCTTTGTACATTGAAATTTTGCTTCATTCCTTCGGCCAAATCCTTCACCGTGCGAAATAAGTTTGCCTGAAGTTCCAATTCTTTTTCGAAAGCTTCAGAGGCAGTACTTTTTGACACACTTGGTTGTGGACGAGAATATGTTCTTTTTTGAGGAATTTTCTTTGGGGAAGGTGCAATTTGTACAGCAAGATTTTCAATTTATTACATGCTAGCTGACCCGAGTTTTTTTTATCAAGAACTTACTATTTTCCATTCGATAACCCATTTTGAAATTTTCCAGTTTTCCATATTGGAAAACCAATGCACCTGCAATAATATGCAATTTTACCTTTGAAACCTAATGAGTTTTCCGAGTTCTTTTTCCATTTGAAAACCCATTTTGAAACAACAAATTTTCCAAGCAAAAAAAAATCTTATTCCCATAGAGATAATATAATACAGCACGGAAGGTAGCCTGAAAAGTGTCACATCGGACGAGAGAGAAAGAAGATAAAAGAGTTCTATCTTTATAGACAATAACAATTTTAATTTTAATTTTTCATTTATTTTTTTCCTCTGCTCGGAGAAGAAAGTACAAAAAAAATTAAATTAAATAAAAAGTTGAAAAACTACTGATCGAAAAAAGACCATCATATCTTTTATTTAACCATTTATCACGGGTAGTTCTATGGAGAACACTGCATTTATGAACGTTCCAAATGCAAATGAAAAAAAAAAACACCATATTCTTCATTCACTTCGATTTTTCATTAATTTCTTTCTCAAAACACAAATTTTATTTTACCTAAGAATAAACACAAATATTAACTATTTAACACCGTTTACCTAAATGAAAAACATTAGAATATTAACATTTTATTGTAATAAAATAACTAAACACATTAAACCCATTGTTTTGTTTTGATTTCACACACTGAATAATAAACGTCAAACTCGTTGAGTGTCCGTGACGAAGATGCGCTAAACGAAAGAAAAATAGAAACGTGAATGCGCTACCTGTTTTAGTTGTATATAGGGTCCTCTTTCAGGGGGTGCGGAAGGCATCCGCGGTGCTGAGGCAAGTATAACTCATTGAATATCATTTTTGGTAGACGCTCAAGGGGAATTCAGTAGACGTCCAATAGAATTCCAGGAAGGGTGGGTAGAGACGACGCTACAAAACCACCAGTAGCATCCAAGGTACTGCGAAGGTCAGTTAGGGAGAGTTGTTTTTTTGGATCATTTCCAGCTCGTGGCACGATGTGTGTTTTGGAACAAGGTGAGGTCCGGAGGCGAAGTAAAGATCCCCCCCCCCCCCCTCCCCTATCCGACGAACGCAATGCAACCGTGCCACCTCTGACGATCCGGACACGGTAGACCACGGTCCCTAGGCGACCAACACCTCGCCGCCTCGTTTCAAAACATTAAAATTCTTTAATTATTCAAGTGAACACGCT
Organism: Sphaerophoria rueppellii; assembly: GCA_920937365.1. Lineage (NCBI taxonomy): Eukaryota > Metazoa > Arthropoda > Insecta > Diptera > Syrphidae > Sphaerophoria > Sphaerophoria rueppellii. Next base: position 50,542,675 of record CAKKXW010000005.1, read on the forward strand.
GAAATATAAGAAGAGTAAAAGACGTTCATTTCTTGTACAGACAAAAATAGAAGTGGTTTAAGATTCACATTTTTTTCTCTGGCGAACCAACGTTTGTCGGGTCGGTTACCTTGCTGTTACTTTACGGTTACTCAGAACAGTAAGTGGGCACACATTGAGGAACTAAAATTAGCAGATCCATGCTTCTAGATGTGGATACTCGCTAATGAATTTCATTGCGATTTTAAATACCATTTCAAAAATTGTCCTCCTAAATTGAAAAAAAGTCTCCATTTTTAAAATTACTGCTATATTAGTATTTTTTTTTTTCGATGGAATGTATGAACTATGTTAACAATATAATAAATACAAAAATAATAATATTTTCTAGCCAAACCCACAATAATATGCGTCTATTTTTGCCATGTAATAACTAAGCACGTTAAGCTTTTTTTGTTGGTGGAGTATTACTAACATTTGTTGAATTATTATTTAAATGAACGGATGAAAGCCTACTCTCATCGGAAAACAATTGTTTGAACGAAGTACCAACTTGTGACTTTTTATCCTCTTTCGAAGACGAAAGCGATTGTGAAGCCATTGGCGTGGAAGTTTTATGTCGCTCCAAGGTTGGACCTAGTTCATTATTTTGTTGTTTGTGATAAGGCCCTGATGGAGTAATTGAACCGAGGATTGATCGCAAAATTGAGCTTGCCACTGAATCGTCACTGAAAGAAACAGAGGACGAAGTAGTCGCTCTTTTAACTAGTTCCTTTTTAAGAAATTCTCGCAAGTTGAGTTGCTTTCCAACGTCTTCCGATTGAATTGTTCCATCTTGAGATGTTTGGACTGCCTGTAAAGATCATCAGTTTTATTTTATGAAATATAAAAATGTTTATAAGCAAAATAAAATCAAACTTACAAATCTGAATGCGGTCTGTTTAGCAGAATTGTTACTTTTTCTTTGGTGTGTTTCTGAAGACACTTCTGCATTTGACAACGAACTACTACTTAAAGCCTGGGTTTCGATAGTTTTCTTTTTCATAGCACTCGGCCATTTAATACCGATTTTTTTCAACTCATCTTCTAAATTAGTTGATTGTTCGTCTATAGAAACAGTGCCCGAAGATAGTTCTATAAAGCCAGACATTTCGATTTGTCTTTTATTCTGTAAACTAAAAGAACTTCCAATTAAAGTAAGTTCTTTATCGTCTTGCCGTTTAGATTGTTGCTCAAAAGGTTTTTCGATTATATTACGCAGTTTTAATTCATTTTCAATGTTTATCAATGACGAAGATGAAGAACTGACTGAACTTTTGCTCTCCATGTTATCAAGACTTTGAGAATCAAGTAGATCGGTTTCAGTTAATCCAAGTTTATTCAAATATTCGCTTCGAGTGGGAAATCGTTTGAATGAAAGATTTGCTAGTTTAAGAGACGCTAAGAGTTCTTCTCCTGCTTCTTTATTATCACTGGCTGAAGATTTTGCAATATAATTGCTTAATGAAGTAAATTGCTCATAATCAGCGTTCTTACCTACTTTTGCAAAATTTATAAATTCATTAAATTCTTTTTCAAATCGCAAACTGAATTCAGGATCGAATTGTGTCAAGTCTAAATTATGCATTCTTGCATATTCTTCAAAAGATGGAAATTTTCTATAAACGATTTGCTCTATTCTAGGGTTTCGAGGTTCAATACCAGAATCATCAGTACTCGGAGTAAGTTGATGAATAATATCATGACCTAAGTGAGCATGAACCGATGTATTACGCTTAGATGTTGCTGGTGTTTCCACTTCGAAGATAGTAGAAAGTTCGTGGGGAACTTCTTCGGCAAGTTGCGGGCTATAACGCGATATAGAAATTGGAGGTTTTGGATTTTTTAAATGCCCAGCATTTGATTCTGTTGATGATTGAACATGGCGCACATCGGATAATGGACTTTCACGTATTTCTTGAACTGTAATTGGCCTTGACAAAGAAATACCACTATCTCGGCTCATTCCAGTATGTTTGTCTTTCTCAAGGCCTACGAAATGATCTGAGTCTACTGGTGCAGGCATTTTTGATTGCAAATTATCGATAGATTTTATCACCTGGGAGTTAGAATATTCAGCGTTAACATTGCGACAACCTGGCAAATCTAAATATTCAGTAGAATTTCGACCGTTCTCACTTGTAGAGGACAGTGTAGACTCTAAAATTTTTTGTTTTTCCTTTCGTACTTGGTTGATCATCTGGGTTAACTCTGCAATTCTTTGAGTACAATTGTCAGTTTTTTGAGTAGATTTATTCGCGCATGGGAACCGTCTTTGTGAATTTTGTTTCTTTGAACAATTCTTGAGCGATGGTTTGATTGTTTTTTTCGCTTCACTGTTTCTTGTAACTTCATTTTGATCATCTTTTAGTACTTTCTTCCAATTAACTTCTTCTGTTTTGTTGCTAGAATCACTGCATTTTGATTGACGAAGAGTTTCTTCTAGTTCTCCTACAAAACTATAATTATCCGAGATAAATTGTTGGACATTTTTCAACTTTTGTGTTGCTAGTTTTTCTGTTTCTGCAGCTGAAAGATTTGCAGTTGTGTCAATAATTGAATTAGAAGGTGAATCAATTTCGGAACTAGACACACCAAGAGCTTTAATGGATGTTCTTGACATACAAAGTAGACGTTGTACATAGTGCGCCATGAGAGGATTAAGATTTGAACGTTTTTTCTTGTTTTTCTTAAAACTCTTTTCCTCATCTCCAATATTTGACGGACTTTCCATGATGTCAGGTTCTCGTTCAGGAATATTGTTGATGATTTTGTCAACATTGTTATGGATTTTAGTTGGGAGACTTCGATATGAAGTCGATGTGGAATCATTTGAAGCAACTACTATTTTGGTTCGGTGTTTCTTAATAACTATAGGTTGTATCAATGAAGAAAGTGTTTTTGGGCTTTTTGGAGACTTTTTTTTAATTTTTTTCATTTTAGATTCACCCTTTACCTTAATAACAATTTCCAATGGATTTCCGCCTACCAAAAGTTTACGACGATCTGTAAATTCTTCTTGAATTGATTCTCCTTCTGAGCTAGAACATTCATTGTTTCCGTTGATGACTTTTTCCTTTTGTGGAAAATCTTTTGATAACCTGATTTCATCATTTTGGTTACTTTGGATATCCGTTTTATTCGATTTGTCAGTTTCTAGGGTTTCCTTTTGTTTTTTGTTGTCTTTAGTTTTATTTTTAATATCATTGGATTGTAAGGCAGCACTTGCTTGATATTTTGCCTGCTTGTCTGCTTTTTGCATTTCATAAAATTCTCGAACTTTCTGCATTAAAGCAGCTTCTTTCTTTTTTAAATCGTTTTCTCGTTTTTCAATTGAATTGATTGGGTCATCAGTTGCTAAAATGTTTTCGTGCTCTTTTTTTAAATCACAAATGGAATCCATCACAATGCGTGCACGATCTTTTTCGAAAGCTTGTTCATTTGAACACTTTTCTAGCTCTTGCATAAGATTGTCCCGTAGATTATTAATTCGCGAAAGCAAATTTTGTAGCTTTCGAGCTTTTTCGCTGTCTATTTGTTTATTTTGTTTGTTAAGCTTTTGAATATCTTCAGCAATTTGTTTACTTTGATCATCAACACGACCCAATAATATTGAACAACAGCTTTCAGAGGAATTAAGAGAGTTATCAGGTTTTTCTTTTAGTTCTGTGTTAACATTTAAACCAAAAAATGGATAGTTTGGTTGAATATCCGAGGAAGACGTTCCGGATTGGAGAGGGTCAGCGACAGGACATGTTATAATGGCTTGCCTTTTAAGTATATCTTCTACGGCAGTATTAAGTTTTGTTTCTTTCACTTTAGCAGTTTGGTCTATTTGATGTTGAGCGAATTGATAATTCTGAATAATTTAAAATAAGAAACACGAATTAATCAAAGTAATGTAAATTATAAAATAGAAAATTACATCAGAGTTAATGGGTTGTCGTTGTTTAGTGAGAGCATCCAATTTGGCAGTCAATTCTTCACAAGACCGACGAACTTGTTCCTTCTCTACGGCTTTCTGGCATCTTTCAGATGATTTTTGTCTTCGAATTGAAAAAATGAAAGACTTTTATAAAAAAACAAAACTTATAGCTAAAATGTATTAAGGAAATTTTTAAAGGCAAATTTTTTTGTTGGTTAAATATTTTATTAAGAAAAAATCATTATGGAAAGGCTTCATAACTCTTTTGGGTATGTAAGGACGTAAATATATAAAATGTAGCCTAAGGGAGAGAATCCTTTTTTAGTATTTCGCTTAAACACCAATTCTTACTTGCTTATGGTTGCGCTACAGTCCAGGTCCAGGAAAAGACCAACGAATTTCAAGTCGAAACCCAACATCTTTTCATCGACTTTAAAGCTGCATCCACCGCCAAGAGCTAATGATAGCGATGTCAGAATTGGGGATCCCGAACAAACTGATCCAGCTGTGTCCCATGACGCTAAACAATACGCAGAGCAGTGTGCAAATGGGTAACAGCTCATCCGAGTTATGAGGTGTGAGCACGGAAAACACTATCTTCAAAAAGTCTACCCAGCTCCTAGGCAATGCGGACGACATTGACATCATTGGTCGATCCAAGAGAGCTGTACTTGAGGCCTTCACAGCGATTGAAGAACAGCCGAAACTCGTTGGTCTTGAAGTGAAAACAAAGAATATGCTATCAACAAACAAAGCAACATCTGTCCACCGCCTAGGACAAAGCGTCACTGTTGGTAGCAGCAATTTCGAAGTAGTTTAGGAGTTCACCTACCTTGGAACAAACATCAATCCCACAAAAATAAAAAAGGGGAATTGATACTGGGCACTTTCAAGAGAAAAAATCTTCGACGGATTTTCGGTCCCGTATGCGACGATGGCGAATGGAGAAGAAGGTTCAACCGAGAACGGTATGAGCTGTACCAAGATGTGGATGTAGTCCAGAAGGCCAAGAAAAGACGACTACATTGACTCAGCCACATCGAGCAAATGGACGACAACGCTCCAGCCAAGAAAGTCTTCTCATCCCAGCCCCCAGGTTCGAGAAGACAAGAAAGACCGAACCTACGGTACAAGGACCAAGTGACTGCGGATGGCAGAGCACTTGATTTCGGCGACTGGATATTGAATGCGAGGGACCGTTCAAGATGGAAGGCTGTAGTTTCTCAGGCCGAGATCCTTCATGGATTGTGAGCTGGATAAGTAAGTAACAGTCCAGGTCGAACCAGGACATCATACAACAAACTTTTTAAGCCAGCTCGGTCCCTAGCTAGCTGTCTCTAGTTTCGCACGCCAAGTTGGTCCAGGTCCTCTACCACCTGTGTGCTCCACCAGAGTCCTCTTCTGCGACGTCCTTCGGGGTTGAATTCGAAGACTCTACGAACAGGAGCATTATTTTCCATCGCTCAACATGACCCAACCATCTAAGTCGTTAGACCTTTACTTTTCTGGCTAGGTCAGTGTCGCTGTACAGCTCGTACAGTTCTTGGTAAAATATTCGTCTCCATTCTCCATTAATGCAGACATGACCAAAAATCACTCGAAGAATTTTTCTCTCAAAGCAGCCCAAAGCGTTTTCATCAGATGTTGTCATGGTCCCTGTCCCTGCACCACACATGCCTTCTAAGTCCAATGAAGCAGCGATTGGCAAGAGTGATTCTTCGTTTGATTTCAGCGCTGGTTTTGTTGTCAGAGTTGATAGCGCATCCCAGGTAGACAAAGTCCTTAACTTCCTCGAAGTTAAATCTGTCTAAGTTGATGTTTGCTCCAAGACGTCGATGTTGGTAGTCCTTTCTTGTCGACAGCATTCACTTGGTCTTGCCCTCGTTAACCGCTAGACCCATCTTCCTGGCCTCCGTCTCAAGACTCACAAACGCTCCACTGACATCACGCTGTGTTCTTCCAATTATGTCAATGTCGTCTGCGTATCCTAGTAGCTGGACGGACTTTTGAAAGATTGTGCCTCTGGTGCTGACATTGGAGCTTTACACAATCTCTTCAAGAATGATGTTGAAGAAATTGCATGACAACGCACCGCCTTGTCTAAAACTTTTTTTTACATGAAAAGCGTCCGTTAGGTTTATTCCGGCCATGATGGAACAGCGTGAATTTTCCATTGCCATCTTACACAGACGCTGAGTTTTTCTAGCATACCCAAACTAGACATTGCTCTATATAATTGGTCTCTATAGACGCTGTCATACGCGTCCTTGAAATCGATGAAAAGGTGGTAGGTATCGATTTGAAGTTCCTGGGTCTTCTCCAAGATCTGCCGTAGGGTGAATAGGTCTGAAGCCACACTGATAAGGACCTACCAGGTTGTTGACAAAGGGCTTCAAACGTTCACACAGCACGGCAGACAAGATCTTATAGGCGATGTTAAGGAGACTTATACCTCTTGGTGCAGTTCAGGGGATCTCCTTTTTTGAGGATCGGGCATACGATGCTGAGGTTCCATTCATCGGGCATGCTTTCCTCCGACCAAATTTTGCAGATGAGCTGTTGCATGCTCCTTACCAAATTATCTCCAGCTGCTTTGTACAGTTCGGCGGCTAGCCCGTCTTCTCCAGCGGCTTTGTTCGACTTAAGTTTAGATATCGCTATCTTCACTTCGTCCATGTCGGGTGGGTGGAATTGTTGGCCTTATGCACCCAAATTGAATGGTTCTGTATTGCTGACGGAGTTTTGGTCGTCATCGCCATTATACAGCTTGGAAAAGTGGTTTTTCCATATCCTCAGCACTGACTGCGATTCTACTACGATGTTACTATGATGGTCTCTACAGGCTTCAGTTCGGGGTGTATAAGCCTTGGAAGTTTGTTTCACCTTTTTTGTAGAATTTTCGCTTCTCATGCTCCCTTTTTTTCTTTCTTTTTGAGTTCACGAGCTGCTCGTGTCCTTCTTTGCAGCGCCGCTTTGTATGCCTCTTGTTTAGCTGCATGTGCTCGCCGGCATTCATCGTCAAACCAGGGGTTTCGTTGTGGTGGCCGTGTAAACCCTAGCACTTCAGAGGCGGCATCTCTGATGGCTGTTTGGCAGTGTTGCCACAGGTTCTCTATATTTTTTGCTGGCAGCAAGGGACTTCTGAGGAGATTTTCGGAGACACGATCGGAAAAGGATCTAGCAATCTCTTGCGATTGTAGCCGTTTGACGTCGAATTTCCTCCTAGCATTTTTGCGTGTTGGCCTTGATTGGGATATCCGCATTCGTACCTTGGCTACAACAATGTAGTGGTCCGAGTCGATGTTCGCACCTCGGAATGAGCGGACATCTTGCATGCTAGAGAAGTGCCGTGCGTCGATCGCAATGTGATCCTTGTGGATATCGAGATGTGGGAATCGCGTACTTGCTACCATTACGTCTCGCCCCGCAGCGAAGTCGATTACCCTAAATCGGAGGTGGTGTCGTGTAGGCTATGTCGTCCGATTATTCCACCAAAGATTTCTTCTCTACTCAGAGAAGGAGAAGTAGGCTCGGACCATCCCATCGCATTTCTTGGATGGCAGATATAACTGCTTGATAGCAGTCAAGGGCTTCCGCTAGTTGTTCGGCTGCACGTGGCCTGTTAAGGGACCTAACATTCCACGTGCAAAACCGAAATTCGTTGTCCTTAAATCGTTTGCGTGGGTCGTCCTCGTCATCATTAATTCCGTCCGTATCCGAGGCTTGTTGGTGGTTCGAAACTATAGTTTCTTTATGTGACCGGGCAATCAGCCCGACGCACGACTCCCAACCTGGAGGACCAGGAGGGTCATTCCGTATCTCGATATCGTCGAAACGATATCGTTTCGACGATCGACTCGCTTCACGTAACTCTGAAAATCACTATCGTCCAGACGATATCGTTTTTTCATATCGACATTTGCTTTCCGTATCTCGACTATCGTCAAGACGATATCGTCAAAACGATGGAATTTGAACGACAGCTAAGTAGGTATCGTTTTTCATACATTTGAAGGTTAAAATTCAAAATGTAAAACTTGTAAGCGACTGTAAATTGAAATATAGCAACTCACTGTAATTTATGTATCAAATTTGTTTTGTGTTGTGTTTTTAAAGTGCATCGAAATGTTTCGACGAATGAATTTACTTATGTTAGAAAACCAAAATAATGAGAATAATAAAAAAAAAAAAAAAATCATAAAAATGCGAAGACAATTAAGGGATAAATCGAACCCATTTGATCTTCCTAACCAAATGTTAGTAACAATGATTTATTTAAAATCAATCAAAAGCCAACAAATGAACAAAAAAAAAACAACAAGTAAGGAACAGACGAGTTCCAATAAATAGAAAACACAAGGCATGTTCATTTTCTAATCCGAATCCCAAAATAGAATTTTACGCGTTTTATTGTTTGTGTTGAAGAAAGGTTAATACTTACTTAATCACATTTCCACACTTATAAATTATGTGTATAAATGTTTTTTATTTAAAAAAAAGTTGAATTGAGACATAGATGTTTGAATTTTTTGTTCATTAAATTCTTTTCCATTAAAAAAGATCCCGAGGAAATAAAAATTGCATTTTGTTGGACACAGCTATTTCAAATTGTCTTTTTTGACAAGCCGATGACATTTCATTCACAGTTTGAGAGTTTTAGTGGCTCTCAAAATGTAGAGGCAAAAAAAACGATGGACGAGACGATGACGATCAACTTACGTGAAGCAAATTTGAGACGATATCGTCGACGACAATCGTTTGGACGATAGTCGTTTTCAAAGTTACGGAATGACCCTCCAGGTCTTTAGTTTAACTCTAAGACGAAGAGAATATGTCGTAGTAGCCCTATAAGGTGTTCACTAAGTAGTTCATCCTGACTGGAACTGTAGACGCCACCGTTGATTCCATCTTGGGAGTTCTTCCGCTCACTTACTCACCTGTTAGCCTGTTAATATATTTACTTTCATTTACACTGGACCTTTACGAAATCATAATTAATTATATTATACGCAAACAACCGAGAAATCCTTAGAAGTTAAAGAAATAGGAGTTCCGTTTTTAAATCCAAAACGCCTTTTATAAAATTAATATTTTGTCGGTAAGTGGTTCCAGCCAAAAGTGCCTTTTTTGGCTATTTCGCGTTCTTAAGTCAATTTTGAAACTATGTTTTAAATCTTAAATTCTAATTGTTAAGACAAGAAAATAAATTGTTATGCTTACCTTAGTTTATTTATTTCAGCTTCTCTTGATTGTTGGAGTTTTGTTTCATGTGCAGCCGTCTGCATTGCATCCATTTCTTTGTCAGGCATTGCCTCATGTAATTCAACGATAGAAGATGGAAGTTCATATTGCTTATGAAATTTATTTTTATAGTCGAAGAACTGGACTTTGGTGTTTGTACTCCTGCTCGAGCTGGTCTTTGAAGACAGTCCTTTTGCATTTTGTGATAAAGAAGGCTGGGAAACGTTTGGGGATTTGTCGTTAGCTACTTCATTTGATTTCCCAACTCCCTGCAGTTTAGGTACTTGATTTGGTTGTTGGTTTGTTTTCTCTGAAACTTTTTGCTGGAGAATAATGTCACTTATCTGAGTAAAGCGTAATTTCGCTGGTTGAGGCAATGCTTCTTCTTGGCTTGTTTTGCCCTTCACAGCTTCCGATTCATCGATCTTATATGTATCCTTACTTTCGCGGTCTGATGATTTGCCTAATTTCTTAGGATATACTTCGGAATTATCACTCTGTATTTGCTCCAATTCCAACAGAATTGGATTGCTCGTTAATTTTGATTCATTCTCTTTATTACTTTTTGAAACATTTTCAGTTTTTGTAGATGAACTGCTGCTGGATGAACTAAAAGATGAGTTAATAGAACTTGTTTCCCATTCTGAACCATTTTCGCACTCATCTGATTTAGATTTACTTGTGAGGTCTTGTCTGATTTCCCTGTCTGTTGTGTTTTTCTGAGCACTAGTATTCTTGAGAACATTTTCTTTGTTTTCAACTTTAGATGCCATTCGCAGTGGTACTCTAGCAGGCATTTTTTTCTTTTTTTGGACAGTTTCTTTGAAATTTTCTACTTGAGCAGCATGATGAGCAGTGCCGACTTGTGAAAGTGACGATCTAAAGTTTTTGCCCTTTTGAGCCAGGACATTTCCACGCCATTCGTTCATTTCCGAAGCTTTAATTTCTTCCATTTTTTTCAGTTGTTTTTCTTTTTCTAATTCTAAATTATTCCTCACCTCTTTGGCAATATTTTTGGATGCATTGCGAACCTGCAGACATTTGTTTTGTTTAATTTCATTGTATCAATTGGAAATGAAAATCTTACTTGCTGTATACGGATTTTCCTACGTTCTTCGTTTTCCTTTACAATGTGGTCGGGATCATTAAAGAAACTATGCTTCGGTCGATTAGTGTTAACATACTTTCCGTTTACAATTATATTCACAGACATTTTAAGAATATGAAAAATTAAATATGGTAGTAAAAAATAAAATATAAGCGTTATTCAAAATTTTAACTGATTTTAGCGATTCTGTTTACTCTTTCTGACTACCTTCTTTTGATTTGACCACTGATCAGTTATAACAAGATGGGAAAGCTTGCTGTCATAATGACATTTGCCTGCGTTTTAGTTCGTTAGCAGGTTAGCTGCAAGAGTATGCGTGTAATACAAATACAAACTAAAAAAGCATGTAAGCTGCAAGCATTGACATAATATATGTCAATGGCTGCAATAGTATACTTTTTATTGTAATAATTGGCCTTTTTCTTTTTCTACTCCGAGCAGATTAGATCAGATCAGATCACGTGTGTGTTTCTTTTTTAGCACCGATATCTCGGAGCAAACATATACACTACGAGTTTGACATTTTTACTGGCTGAATACAATGGTGTAGAAATTGAAATTGAAATTTTATTGAGTCTTTTTGGTCTCTTTTACAGTGATATTTCATCTTATCCTAACATTAACAAAGATACAAAAGTGGCTGTAATGTATGGCCTTCTTTTTCTATTTTTATGATTAAGCCCACTGATCTCTATAATATACAATATAATAGAGATCAGTGGATTAAGCCTCGTGGCATGACAATTTGTATATAATGTTATATTGTTGTTTTGCTCTTGCTCATGAGCATTGTACGATGTTTGCGTGAAACGGTTTCTTAATCTATATACATATTTACAATACACTAATATAACTTAAAACTAAAAATGGCACACAGCGCTTTTATTTTTGAGTGTTGTTTTTTTTTATCGTTTATTGGAAAGAGAGCAAGAGCGCTCTGTTATATTGAGTACATAGTTTGTTCACTGGAGGAGTGAAACAGTGAAAGTGACAGTAAGTTATGAGCAATGGCTCTATACTTTTACGGTTACAATAAATCTAATTTCTTTATCTGCTAAGGAGATATATATATGTATATATATATATATATATATATATATATTTAAAGTATAATAATATTTAAGGTATTTGTATCACAAATGATATTAAGGAATGTTTACAAATCACAGATAAATTTTGTACTATCATTCATTTATAGATTTATAAGTGACTTATTATAAACTTATTCTATGGGTGCACGTACTGCGCTCCGTATTTTGAGAAATGTGAAATTTAATGTATTTTTAGGAATATACTAAGTTGAAGCGATTGGATTTGTTTAGGTAGGGTACTTGGTAGTAATTAAGGTGATATCTGAAGTAGTTCAAAGAGTGAAAGAAAGAAAAAATTAAGGTACTTTGAATTAGCCACGATTTTGGTTCTACAGTGGTGTAGCTGTAGTCGTAGTTTGAAGCGCTGTCAAAGTTGAAAAATAGAAAATAAATGTAGTGCGATACAATGTGCAGCTGGGTCTGTAGCTTGAAGCTTGATGTGTAGTACAAATTGAGCGAACTTCAACTTTTTGGGATAGTGTATTTCCTACAAAATATAACAGTTTTTTGACTCCATTTGAAGATGACAGTCAATATCACTGGTCACTTATACCAAGATTGGAAACCTTGCTGTCAAAATGACATTTGCCTACAAGCTAGGGGAGCAGGTTAGCTGTAACAGTATGCGTGTAATACAAATTTAAAGACACAGGTTAGCTGTAAGAGTATGCGTTTTATTGTAATAATGACACAAATTGCCTACATAATAAAGCAAGTTTGCTGCAAGAGTATGTGTGTATGAAAAAAAAATAACTTTTGCGGTATTTGGAGGGTAAAACGTAGGTAGTTTTCCAATCTTGTTATAAAGTGATCACTGAACAAGATGGGAAACTGACTTACGTTTCACTCCCTAGATCCCGCAATTTTCATATTCCTTCATTTTCTTTTTCTTTCTGTCTACATAAATACATGTGAGTTACAAAAACAAAGCGTTGAGGTGAGATTTTTCTATTTTTCACAGTTCTCTTTTGTTTGTTTTCGCATTTTCAGCAGTTCTCTTTTGTTTGTTTTCGCTTTTTCAAATTTTACTTCGCTAAATCTTGTGATAAGCGTCAATGGAATCAGCATATAAAATAATTAATACTATTTATTTTAAATAGATAAGGATGTACAAAATTTCCATCACCGTCAAAATTTGAACCTTTGTATATCTATTTGGGGAGTAGTCCCAAGCTGGAAAACGATGTTGGTGTCATCTTTAGAATTTTTCTGAGAATCTTTTTTTTACATAAGTTTGTATTGTGTGTTCTCAGCCTGGTTTGACAGAAAATCTGTCAAACCAAGCAGAAAACCAATATTGGTAGTACTAGCTGTGCCATATAAAATGATTTGAACGAACCAAATAATAAAATTTCACGAACAATTTCTACGCCGTTTTTTTTTTTGTTGATATTTGCTTACCAAATTTACACTTTTTGTGAACATATCCATTAACTCACCTTTTTTTCAAATTTAACTGCCAAAATTATTCTCTTTTGGTGAATAGACGGATTGAAAGAATGTATTTTTGAAAACACGCACACATCTTAACAATCCGTAAATTTTAGCTTGTAGGCAACTGTCACTTTGACAGCCTTGTTTCCCATCTTGTTACTTATTTAATCTTTGGTCAATATCCCTTTTCGACTTTTTGACGTCTAACCAACAAAAAAAAAAGCAAAAAATAAGTCGTTTTTTCTTTTTTATATCTGAACAGAGTCTGAACAATGAATAGAAATGTTTCGAATAATTTAGATAGTGAAGGAAACAAGTTGTTATGGAAGCGAATATCAGTTTTGTAATTAATAAAACCTTAATATTAGTTCTCTATATACAATGCTCCGAACTAAAAAAAGAAAAACGCCTATAAATGAAAACAAACTACTATGTTTTTTGCACCGATACAGAGATCAGTAATATAGAGATAAGGGATTCTTTGTCGTTTATTTTTGTTATACTGTTATACGAATTTTCCCCTTTTCGACTTTATAATAGGTCCGTTCGCGTACTCCCTAAAACTGCCCAAAACTGCCCAAAACTGCCATATTCTCCCACTTTTTCGTTCGTTTACTGCCACTTATCGTAAAATCTGTCACTTTTGGAGGAGAAAAATATTTCCCCTATCTGCCGATTTCAGCCACAAAAATTTCTTGTGGCAGTTGTGTAAGTTATGTCAAATTTTTTTTTTCTATTAGTTTTGACATTTCATCGTGTTCATGTTTTGAGCACTTGCTCACAAAAAAAATTGACGTTTAAAAAGTGGGAGAATTTTGTGTTCAACGCGTTCTTTTACTTTTGTGCACATTTTATTTTTTTCTGAGAAATTTATCCCCACTCCTCGAAATTTGACAGTTTTTACACAAACTGCCCAAAAAGTACGCGAACGGACCTAATAATCTTCAAATGGAGTCACTTTTTCTGTAAGGATACGCTATCCAGTGTATTATAGAGATCAGTGAGCAAGCGGTGTTAGCTACATGTACGTGAGTGAAGCAACAAACAATTCTGATGGTGTAAATTTTTTTCGCCTATGCTGTCAAATTTAGCATGTGCTGTCTTTTAAACGAGCTGTAAAGCACTTCTTTATATCTTATCGTTCTTTGAGATTATCGTTGTTAAATTTATCGAACAAATCCGTAAAACAAAAGTAAAGAGTGAAGTTTTTGCTAATTTAGATAGAATATTTACCATTCTTATGCCCGATTTCACAAACGACTTTTAAAAATTTAACAAGCTTTTTAACCGTAAAATGAGATTTTTCGGTTTCACCAACTGTTTTTAAATAAACAAACTTTTAAATACCCCTTAAAACTAAATGCCCATTTTTGGCTCATTAAATTTTAAAAGTGTCATTGAAAATTTTGAAAACTGAACATAACGCTTTCTCATTTTTCTCAAACAATTTTCATAAGGATGTCAATTTTGACAAAAAATTCCCTGAAATTTCTCATTTTAAGTTGGTGACACTCAAAAAGTTTTAAGGGTCCGATAAAATTTAGAAAGATTTTTGCTAAAAGTACTTTAAGTGTTTGTTTATGAAACTGGGCATTAATAAAACATCCGCAAGCTATAATGAAGTGCTGTGTGAAATTGGGTAGAAACGATTCTACTACGGAGCCAAGAAAAGTTTGTTATCACAAGTAAAATATGTCTCACAGCCTAATGGTGGATTTACATGTATCTGCATCATCTCGATCTGTAAAAATCAAGAAAAGTAAGGCGGGTGAGATATACGTCGTTATACAAAAGAGTGAGAGAGTACACTATATCCCAATTTTTTTTAATTGCCATAATTTTTTATAGCTCAGTAACAAATGAAGAGTAGCCATTTTTTGGTAACACATTTATTTATCAATTCCTCCATTAATTTCTGGTTGTAGTATCTATACGAAATGAAGTTTATCAATAATTTATTGAGTAATTTTATTGAGCTTATTTCTTTTCGCAATCGCACATATAGTCAAACGAGCGGAAAAAATGACAATTATTGACTTTGTTGCTTTTTTAGCGTTCAGGTGGGAAAGGGAGATTCACTGTTGGCCTGAACTCAGTTATAGGAACCTCAAATGCAGATGAACATGCTATAAAAAAGATGAACATGTTCGTCTTATACTACGTTTCCACCTACAATAAAACTGAGTTTTAGCTAAGATGATTTAGCATAAATCCTGAAGTGTTTCCACTGGCCATAATCGGTTTTATTTACACATTTCCTAAATTTATTTTGACAATGCATCTTTGACATTTCATCTTTCAAAAGGAGAAAAAGAATTCACAAGAAAAGATTTCTTGGTTAATAGATTCTTAATTTGTTTAAAAAATGACTTTGGAGCAATTATTATTGAATTTGTTTACTTTACAAAGCAATGCTGTATTGATAAGCAATGCTCTTGATAGACGAATTCATTCATACAGAAAACAACGTCGTCAGTGCTTGCTGAACATTCTGCGAGCCTATAGAAA